>JANJGK010006845.1:0-7500 GCA_039081455.1 Macrobrachium rosenbergii
AATGTCTTAGCCCATAATTTTGAAGGATTTTAGTTTGATTAGAACAAAAAGTCGTCGTACAGTTCTGTGATAGACATTGATAGATTGATTATATATATATATATATATATATATATATATATATATATATATATATATATATATATATATATCATAGAATGGTTAACATCATGGCTGTGATGTTAAATGCAAATTAGTTATTACAAGACAAGAAAAATCCATTTCAAGATTTCCGTCAACGATTTCCATTGTTCTTTTATTTTACAGTTCAGCGTGTTGTCTTCTTTACAATGACTTTCCAAACAGTGATTCTTCCTTTATTTAGTTGCAGTGCTTCTTACCCACAGTGCCTTGCTGGCGCTCTGTGCTTGAAGACTTCTTATGGTTTATCTTTGTCGTCACCCATGGAATTTGATAATGAACTGATAACCACTTTGTCAGCTCCAGCCGTCATTTTATTTTGAAGTTTATTAGTGAATTTTATGCAGCTTTAATTGTGGTGATGGTTGAGAGAGAGAGAGAAAGAGAGAGAGAGAGAGAGAGAGAGAGAGAGAGAGAGAGAGAGAGAGAGAGAGAGAGAGAGAGAGAGAGAGAATAGCATTTCATGATCTTTAGCATGTATAGCTTATTCAGATATAATGCGTCGTGTGTTTGTAACGATTTTTTTTTATATAATCTTTGCTGGAGGGTTTTCAGTCTGGTTTATATATTTTCCTGGTTATTACATTATGCTCAGAGGTGTTCACTTGTTCATGTAGGTGGTTGGTAACGTAAGTTTCGAGCCAATGAAAAATCCTGAAGAAATTGCCGGCGGTGTAAGTATTAATTTATTGGTAATAAGAGATTCGGGTCGTCTTCAGAATGTAATCTTAGCCTTAAGGTTTTAATTACCGTGTTTTATTTTCTCCAAACACGTATCAGTGGGTTAAATTCATAGAACGTTATTATTATTATATGCTAGGCCTTGTGCCTTTATTAATTTTAAACCTGAAGCTCCCCTGTATTTGTAACTATCCCAGCGTGCGCTCTCACTGTACAGAGATTGAAAGTTTGTTCAAAATAAACAAGGCAGCTGCTTGGTTGTGGAAATTCCGTTTTTATATATAACACCTGGTAGCTGTCGAAGTCTTACATATCTTGCTGGTCAAGAAAACTTCTAGAGAGAAGCAGCGACGTTTTGCGGTCAGTTTGATGCAAAGGTCTTCTCCAGAAGCAGCGGTGCTTCGCGGGCAGTTTGATGCAAAGGTCTTCTTCAGTGAGCTAGCTTCTCGAAAAGTAAAATCATCACTTCTCTTTATTACCCTTTCCTTTTTTGTTTTCTTTTGTCCGAGGCTAGTTGGCATGTGAGGTTTATAAATGTGTGTGTTCACGCGGGCATTCAGACGGTCAAGCATACGTGATTGGCCTCACGAGAAAAAGGTAAATTAAGTGTGTGTGTTCACGCGGGCATTCAGACGTTCAAGCATACGTGATTGGCCTCACGAGAAAAAGGTAAATTAAGGTCGGGGAAGAAAGAAACTCCGTAGTTCCCTTAACCTGGAATAATTCGGAATTAGGAATTTCTTCTCGGAGAGCCACTTGATTTGACCAATGAACCCTAGACCTTGGAAGTCGCGCACCAGAATAGCCATGAATGTTAAGCAAGCGACTAATTAGCTTGAATTAAGTCGCTGATTTAAATGTAGGTCTGGGATTGCTAACGAAGTTGCAATTCGACTTTAAATGCACTTGTTTTGGGGGATCTCTCTCTCTCTCTCTCTCTCTCTTTCTTTCTTTCCCTTTTCCTGTCGTTTGGATGTCTAACGCAGTTAACTGATTGACTGAATTCACGATTGGAGATTGGAGAAAGGAAAGGTTCCTTTTTTTCTCCGGATGTCGCTCTGAGAATTTTGATGAATTTATGGTGGTGGGTTTCTGGAAATTGTTTTAAGCAGTATCGCATCTTATGACACTGAAAAGACATTTAACGACAGCTCATAATTACGTCATGGTTTTGTATCTCATTATTCACAGATGGGATATTTTACACTAATTTTTTTTTTTTGGCCATTTTAGAGATTTATATGTAGTGAAATCTAGTAGCTCTAACTATCGTGTTTAGTAGTCGTTATGTTCTTTCTTTGTAATTCATCATGTAATTTCCTGTATTTAAGTTTTATGAAGAAATGTAGATGTAGTGAAATTACTAGCTTTAATTTTTAAGTTTTACAAATTGATATGCAAGCCTTCAGTCAATAATATCTTGTGTGGGCAAGAAGATATCTTTTTTCTGTGAAGAATCGTCCAATTGATAGTCTTTTTGAAATTATTCTAATAATTAATAATTTACATCCTTTTTGAAATTATTCTAATAATTAATAATTTACATCCACTAAAACTGACCTTTGGAGTGAGTTCATTGCTTATATCGGTGATAATATACTAATGATGTTCCTGAAGTAACTTATTATACGTTTATAATGGCTAGAGCCGTAATTTTGATCGAAATGTATTACGTGTCTTTTTAAATCCCTATGGTGTGTTGCAATGTATGCACAGCCATATTGATTACTAAATATAAACAAATAACGTCTTTCGTACCCATATTAATCCTTGTGCATGCGTCATAGTGTATGCATATCTATAAGATACTGAATGTGAATCAGACACTTTCTGCGTGCCCTTATATCTGTGGAGACAAGCGCCTTCTGTGCATGCACGCAAAACAACTGTCCCTTCCATTTCTGGTTCCTGTTCTTTTAACAGTCATGAACAAAATACGGCAAACGGACAGAGCGACCCAGGGGTCCCCCTTGCACAGAGACACACAGACACGCACTCATGCTCACCACGTATACCTTCCTGCGCAGCTGATTGAGCGAGTGACCACCAAAGGTGAGGCCGCCAATGCCAAGTCCGGCCCGGACAATAAATTTGAAGCTTTTATTCGGTTTTGGATGTGTTTTGGCGACCTCATGAGGCGCCTTTAGCTTGGTGAGTTCGGCCGTAGTCATGCATACCAAATAATGGAAGCCTTCGTCCTTTTTCCCCCCACTTTTTGTGGGTCGGGAATTTTTCTTGGATACGATTGGGTGGTTTAACCTGTAAGGTCATCGGAGTGTTGACTTGCATTCGTGTTTTAATTCTTTTTTAGGTTTTATTTTTCTTTACAGGCAGGGGGATTGACGTAGGGGGTGATTCCCGCCGGGGGTGGGGCACGTTTAAGTGCCGTCAGTGCCCCTTATGCAGCTGCGAAGTTTTCCTCCTGTTACACCTTTCAAACCGTTTAACTGTCAGTTTCCGTTTCAGGGCTGAATGACCTCATAGGTCCCAGCGCTTGGCCTTTGGCCTAAACTCTATATTCTGTTCTATAAAAGGTGGCAGAATTTATTTCTACATTTGCCTAGTTAATACGTCAACCTTCAAAGGTTAGTTACCTTCTATAATTGCTGTGACATTTTCTTCAGAGCTCAGTACACATCTGGACTAATAACGGTAAATTAAGCGTTCGTATGCAAAGCGTGAATTTAGTACATTAATGGAAGTACTTGTTGGGTTATTAGGAAATGGAAATTGTTCTCCAACATTAGTATCGAATTGTTTCACCTCTCTTTGTAGTCTGCTGGTTATGTCGACTTAGCATGGATGGTGTGTAAGTTTTAGAGGAAAACCAATTTACATTTTACATCTACCCAAGCATATATTTAGTTCATTATACACACACACACACACACACATATATATATATATATATATATATATATATATATATATATATATATATATATATATATATATATATATATAACTTCTGTATACATTATGGGAACTTTCGTATTTGCTTTCATTTTGCATGGCGTTCCGCCATCATTATTTTATGAGCGGTGTTTTATTCAGTTATTTCTCTCTAATTCATTGAATCACTACCATATCCATTTTGCCTTATTTATTTTACAAATAGTATAAGGAAATTGTATTATTTTTCATTTTCTTTTTTTCTCCCGCATTACGTCTTTGCATAATATTTTCGATCGCCTGTGGGACGTCTGTTGTGACCGAAGTCCATATATACTTTCACGTATAGAGTATTGATGATGACATCATGTCTTAGCGTCCTAGAACCTTCTTCGAAAATTGTCATATGCAGTTACGGTCCATCACGCAACAGCGTATCAAAAGCACTTTCTTTAGTGTTTCACTCACGTACCGTTTTTAGTCTTGCTGTGTTATATCCCCACATCGTAACGATTTCGCATCAAACTAGTGTTAATCTATTCAAGAAGTTTTCAATGGTAGGATGCAAGTTTTAGTAATTACTGAGCATACATGACTTTATGATTTAAGTGTAGGTGAATGAAGTAGTAAAAATTACGATAAAACTATAACTATATCTTTTATTAACTTCGATCACACGAGATAGACCTCATTCATCGGTAGTATTCATGGAGGAACTGAGTAATTCTGTAGTTCTATCCGTGCATCCATCATTTCTGCTTTTCCGTGTAGTTGCGTGTTGCCATGGGATTATGTCAAAGAATGGCATTCGCTTCACATACGTTCTGAAATCTTTGTGGTAATGTGTTGTAATTTCCCATTTGGCTTTATGCTAGAATACTATTTCCTTTGGAATTTCTTTAATTCTACATGACGTTTCACGTGGCAATTTTATTTAGGTGCTTATTCTAACTCATTAACTTAGTGGCATTTCAGTGTTCCATATTTATTTTACATATGTTAAAGAGAATTCTATTAATTTTTATTGTCTTTTTCTCTTTTGCCATGTCCGGTTATCATGTTTTCGACAGTTTTTTCTTCTTTCCTTGGCTCCGTTGCTTTTCAGAATATTTGTAAGGCTATGGTGTGTATGTGTGTTTGTTTGTATGTACTTCAAATCACAGGGACATATAATGTCCAAATGCAGAGGACCACATCCAAAACGAAACAAATATCATGAAATCCTGACTCGACTCCTGAGGAATGTAGTATGCAAACGAACATACAGACAATATTAAATTACTAGCAACAGGAAAAAAGAGCTTCCTACATCGTATTAAGCATCTCATTTAGTTGTCATTAGAAACATACTAATTTCAGGAAAATCCGTACAGTTTACATATTTATTGTGAAATGAAAGGATCAAGTTTATTTCATGGCTGATGTTTAAATTCTTAGAAAAACTCTTATGTAAAACTAGATTCTATAATATTTCGTTTTAGAACATTTTGAGACCAGATTCATAGCACCAGTCCAGTTTATAGCCTGATTGCTTTCAATAACACGAGCGAAAATTGCACTATGTTACTCCAATCCCTATTCCAGTCATTTTCCAGTTTAACCAATATTGAAATTGTCGCATAACTTATATGGGATTTGGTATACACATCCTTTATTAGTAGAAAGGTTTTAATAAGTATTTTTTTCATTGCATTATTATTCTAAAATTCCGCGAATGAAGAATATCTTTGAAATTTATACTATACCTTAGTAAAAGTATATTGTTTTTTTTAATGCATATCTGTTGTTATTGTCATGAAAAATTTTTTGCCATTCTGTGCATCATTTAAAATATCAGGGCATTGTAATATCCCAACTTGTTTTCCTTATTACACCTATTTCATCATTAATATATTCAGGGCTACATACTCATAATACTCTTTAAACCATGAATGTAAATACCGATTTCATTACTTTATTGCTGTGGCCAGAATAAAAAAAACTGCGTTGGCAGGAATTTTGGTGGGGGTTCTGTACTCACTAAATTGAATCCATTATTGCTGAAGTCAATTAAAAAATAATAGTATACAGTAATTTTTCTTTCCCATAGTAGATTTAATCGAAGGTACCAGTTAATTTAATCTATCTAACAAACAGTAATAATCTACACCAGAATTACATACAGCCTTCAGAAAATTAATGCATTGAAAATATTAATTAGAAGATGGATAGATTTTTGTGACCACTACTAAAATATGTCTCGGGAATCTGTACTGCCCTAAAATGGAAGATTGCAGTATCTGCAAAAATACAAAACTGAGAAAAATGGTAGATACTGTATTTTTCCTTGCCTTACTACTGATTTTGCAGATACTGCAATGGGACCCCCTGAATAAAGCATTGAAGAGTCATTCTGAAACTGCAGTAACTTGTGTATTAGTGTTTCACGAGAGCCCAATAGGTGGCATATCTCAGTTTCGATAATTTTGCAGATAGTGTAGTTTTCGGTTTTAGGGCAGTTTAGGTGTCTTAAGCTGAAATTTCTGGCTCAGAGAAATTGAGAAAAGAAACAGATACCCATTTTTTATATAAATATAAAGGTTAATTACTGACTTGCAAGAATATCCCTCAAATCCGGCTGCGTGAATTATGCGTCAAATCCCCGAAGATTTCTGACTGACACAAAAGCATTGGACTTGATCTCTACACTCAACAGGCACAAAACTGGACAGGACACTGTGAGTTGTCTCCATAACATTCATCCGCCAAGATTTTACCAGCTTTTCATATAGGAGTCAGAGTCATTCTCCTTTTAAAAATCATTGATTAATATGCAGATATCCTCCATTTTAATATTGTTATCAGCACCTGGATATCAACTAGGTTTTGGTAGTTCAGCTCCCAATGTAACAGCCAACGCAGGAAAATAGAACAACCAGGCCGAGGACGACAATAAGTGAGAGAGAGAGAGAGAGAGAGAGAGAGAGAGAGAGAGAGAAAGTTAAGTATACCTTAGTTTAACCAGACCACTGAGCTGATTAACAGCTCTCCTAGGGCTGACCCGAAGAGTTAGACTTATTTTACGTGGCTAAGAACCAGTTGGTTACCTAGCAACGGGATCTACAGCTTTTTGTGGAATCCGAACCACATTATACCGAGAAATGAATTTCTGTCACCAGAAATAAATTCCTCTAATTCATCATTGGCTGGCCGGAGACTCGAACTCGGGCCTAGCAGAGTGCTAGCCGACAACTCTACCGACTCATCCAACGAGGAACTATAGAGAAAGAGAGAGAGAGTTTAAAGGCAATGAATAACATGATGAAAATTAAATGCATTGATGGTGCAATACTAACATCAGTTGTTTTTTTTATTGAGACGACAGTCACAAACATTTTTCTGTTCGTTACCGTCATATAACCTCATAATGGTTGTTTATTGGACATATATATATTATAGAAATTAAGGCAACATGCGTGTTTCTAGAAAAATAAAAGAAATACTATAATTCTACTCTTAACTTGAACATCTTCTGTCGTGCAAACTTTTCCCCCTCCTCAACGTTCATCCCACAGCTCACCCTTTAATTACTGATAACCTTGTTCATTGTTCTAATATATCTTTCGCTTCACAACAGTCACTAATATATTTAAAGCGAGAAGTCATATTGTTTATTGCTGTGTATTGCTGTGAAAAAATAGATGACGATGATAACAGGAAGTTTAAGAATTTTTTACTCTATTTTCATGACAGAATTAAGACTTCTAAATTAACATTGAGATTTTCTACCGTAAAATATTACACATA
>JANJGK010006845.1:12500-34580 GCA_039081455.1 Macrobrachium rosenbergii
AAATTTTTAGATGATACGTATATGAAGTTCGTGCTTTTAATCATGACATCAGGAGTTTTCGAATTTCCTCTCTCGGATTCTTTTATACTTTCAGTTTGGTAACAGTTTGCAGGAGCAGCGTCATGCAACACAAACTCAAACAGTTATAACCATATGCAAATGAATAGCACGCTAAAATTGCGGTTAAAAAACCCTAGTCATTTTGAAGTGAGTGATTGTGGGTATGTTACTCGCTCGTTTCCGCTGTCTGTTGACAGGTAGAATTAAAGAGGGGGCATTGCTCAAAAAAGTACAAGCTCTAGTGGGTTGATTCTTTCTAAGCGGATTGGTCTTCCTGTATCACGGGGAAGTCTGGGGGGAAGGAAGGCACCTTTGGGGGAGCTTCGTCACGGGGGTGGCGGCCCTGGAATGGACTGCTGACGGAGGGATGGGTGGGGGACTACGACCCCATTCTCTCAGATAACGATGGGCGTGTCTGGGTGGCTACAGTCGATTCCTCGGCTATCAATACACGTCAAATGCGACCTTCCGTGGAGCGCTTTCTAATTATCTACCAATGAATATTCGCCAGAGAACGGGCAGTGGTGCCTAACGTGTGTTTTCCTCGCTCGGCTGTGTGCCTGCCCGTCACTGTAGTACTTTAGAAGTCTTTAATGCGTTGAGTGACGCAGTGTTATTTGGAAGTTTTCCATGATTGCCTGCATGCAGTGAGATGTTTCTCGCGCATTTGAAGTGCTTGTCGCGATCAGCTACTGCACCTGATCTTCTTTGACTGTTCTTATTTTGTTCTGATTATGAATACTCTTTATACTCTTTATAGATTTGAACCACTTATTTTTTTTATTTATTTTTTTTTATAAAAGGAATTACTTTCCTCAGAATGTACTTTCCTAGCACGTCCAACTACAGTCCTTAATTCAACTAGAATTTGGTCTCGCCAGCCCTCTCTTTTCTTTTTAACTGAATGCATCATTTAGTTGTACCTTGTTATTCGAGACAATTAGAGGCCACAAATAATCGTCCAATAAAGCGTCGGCAAGTGACAGCACAGTTATGTATAATTCCACAGTAATGGATGTCCTATTACCCCCTTTAGTTATGTACCCCTCTGTAATTAAGAGAAATGTTTGTGAAAGAATTACAAGCCCTCTTCAAATAAAGGTAAGGTCATTTAGTCTAATTCAAAGAGAAAGATAAATGCTGTCTGACCGTTATAATTATGATCTGCAGTAGTCAAAGAATTTGTGAGGGAGTAGATGCGTGTTTTATAACCAGTCATGCTCTGAAGTTTTGCATATCGGGGAATGTTATGAAATTTGGTTGCCTACTTCAAATTTTTCTCCATCTCTCGATAATTATTGCTTTGTGTTTAGTATAGTACCACCATTTACCTTCGTTAGAAGCGTTGCTTTTGTAAAGACGTTATGGTCACTTATTTGCTCAAGTACTGTCTCGACTGTTTGTAAAGTTCATAATATGTCATTTTGCCCATCAGTTTTAAATCATCTAATATATCACTCTTCATTGCCTTACTTCTGAGGTTGTAACAGGCACTGGCCCCAGGCTGGATTGCCCTTAAAATATCTTCCAGACCGTAGGGTTATGGTGGGGGTATAGGGTATATATAGAAAAATAAAAATAGATATATCTATGCACATTGCAGTTTATTCTTTAGGAAAGATGACAGGTGTTGAGGACGTGCTGTTGTCATTAGCTGGGCAAACTTTGTATTTAAGGGAATATATTTATACATATATGTGTGTGTATGTATGTATATATATATATATATATATATATATATATATATATATATATATATATATATATATATATATTATAAAACCTCATTTAAACAGGATGGAATATAGCGGAAATACCATCCAGTTTTATATATATATATATATATATATATATATATATATATATATATATATATATACATACATATATACATACATACATACATATATACATACATACATACATACACACAAGTGTAGGCACCAGAGAAAAAAGAACACAGAAGACAGTTCCTTATTTATTATACTTTAATAGCTTGGGCATGTGAACCATCTACACATACTACACCTGCCCCCCATTCTTGCCTGCATTCCTGAACTTCTTTGATATGCAGACCCTTGTATTCCAATACTTGTTCATGCAGTATTTTCAGTTCTTCTTGGGTCTTTTGTTCTTCCTTCCCCAAATATTTCTGAATTTGGACTCTTTTCTCCAGCTTATTATTGTCCGTTCTCTCTGCATACATGAACCATCTCAAAATACTCTGATTCATCCTTTTGCTTAGGCTAAGCTGTTTATCTCCTCAGTCTTCACCCTATCAGTTGCTCTTACGCTGCATATGCTGTGCGAACATTTCATTAAAACAACTTCATCCTTTTTTTTCTTTCATTTGCATTTCACCATCCACACTTCATTTCCCTGAAGGAGAGTTGGCTCAACAATCTTTACATTTCCCACCTTGTCTTCCATAGACAATTCAAGTATTTATCAAATCTTTTGCAGACAATATCATATTAAATTTTAAACAAATCAGTTGCTTCCATTCTGTCACGGTCTTTGTTAAGATTCATTGCACCATTTGCCTGGATATACGATTCCTCACATTTACTCTCAACCTATTCCTCTTGCAAACTCTTGCAAACTCATTTACAAATTGATGTAGTTTCCTGTCGCAATCGACACTCAGCTGTGTAGTAGTAGGCTATATGCAATCATCAGCCATTTCACATTTTATTTTCACAGCTTATTTTTTTATCCCTCACTTTTTCATACATATACTTTCTTTTCCCCGAATTCCCGCATCACTCCATTCGTAAAGGTATTGGGTAGCCACGGGGACATAACGTGACTTTGTCTCAGACCCTTTTTTAAAACAAATCAGTCACACTCACCCATTAATTCTAACACAGGCTTCAGTTCCACGGCAAATGTATTTTGAGTTTTCAGTAATTTACCTAATTTACTCCGTGTTTTCAAAATCCTCGACATTACCTCTATTGATTCCATCATAAGCTGGTTGTGAGTTTACGTGGAAATAGGTAATGATAGTGAAAATAGTTCGTCGGAAGGTGTTTTTTTTTTCCTTGTGCTGAGTATGTGGAAGAGTAAGTTGATGTATGTAAGGTTAAGAATGGCAGTGGCTTGGTAGCATTCTTTCATTACCTATTTGTAACAAAGTGAATGGAAATGCTTTAATTGGAGAAGAAGGGCTCTTGAGTGTGGCCATCAGAACTATTAGTCAGCTGATAATTTGTTATCGCAAACGGGCGCGCCTGTGGTGTTGTATGCCAAATGAATTGGGTACAGATGTGGTATGAAATAATGGCATGTATGATAGGTTCAAGGATATGGTAATGGCGAGTACAGGACGTGCATTTTATGGAAGTGAATTTAGAAGTTTAGTAAAATAAATTTTTTTTCTTAAATTGTAATTCAGTTAGAAAACATGATGTATATAGGCAAGAGCTATGAAATAATGAAATAAATTACGCGCGTCAGATATGTCTGAGATATATGAATAGTGTTACGTAAAGTTGACATAATATGCGCTGCTTTTGGCGCAGGAGTAAAGGCAGTACGCAGTTTTTCCGGAACACTTCGGCTATTGAAGACTCGTTGTTACCATAAAGCCGGGCAACCTATCCCAGTTACAGGCAAAATAAAAAAAAAAAATTGGAAATATTTACTTTTTAATATTTATTGTATAACTTCTGCGTGCTATTCTTGTCAAATTAGAGTTAAAATGCTTTTATTTCTTGTGTTTTGGGAGGTCTAGAAGACACTAATCCTATTCGCATCATGCCTTATAGGAAAAATTCGGTCCGGTAAGGGCAATTCGGTTAAATGACAGCCTTCTGGAGTGGGTTAGGCCCGTTAACCGAGTGTGGCTATATATATATATATATATATATATATATATATATATATATATATATATATATATGTGTGTGTGTGTGTGTGTGTGTGTGTGTGTGTGTGTGTGTGTGTGTGTATATGTAAGTGTATGATAATAATATAAAATAAAGGGTAAAACACAGTAGGCAAAAAAATGAAGGTAGTAGGGTGGATACTAAAGATGTTGAAGAGAAAGGGGAATGTCTAAGGAAACCCGAATTGGAATATAAGTGATGATCATATGTTGAGCCAACTCTCCCATATGGAACAGACATGTAGAACTTGACTGAGAAAGAACGAGAAAAAAAATGTTTGAGCTGTTGAGATGGATTCTTTGCGTGGTATATATGAAGTAATAACGATTGAAAAGATGGACATTTTGCAGTTATAAAGAAGTGGTAAAAATCGAAATATAGATGAATTCTAAAAGCAGTTAAAGGATGAAAATGATAGTGACGCTTGTTTCATTTGAGAGCCTTCCACGGTAAAGAAAAAGTATATATATGTGTTTTTGTTTATGTCTGTGATCGTAGTTTTATATTTCCTACTGTATAACTGGATATCTCCTGGCTCTTCTGTTAGTTTGTAAACAGTATTCGCTGGCCGTGATTATCTGCTGTTCATCGTCCCCTCCTCTCTCTCTCTCTCTCTTTATTTATTTATCTATCAATCTGTCTATATTATATTTAGATATATACATACAAATATACATCTCCTCTCTCTCTCTCTCTCTCTCTCTCTCTCTCTCTCTCTCTCTCTCTCTCTCTCTATATATATATATATATATATATATATATATATATAGAGAGAGAGAGAGAGAGAGAGAGAGAGAGAGAGAGAGAGGAGGGGAGATGAGCAGGAGATAATTACAACCGGTTAATACTGATTGTAATTATATATATATATATATATATATATATATATATATATATATATATATATATATATATATATATATATATATCACATTGCTTGGTTGTATCAGCCTGTTTAACCGCTGTGGCCGTCTGTTCATCTGCCTATCATTTTATCTGCCTGTGTCCTTTCCTGCTCTATATGCTACTCATCCACAGTTTCTTTCTCCCTCGCACTTCCCTCATTTATCGGTTACCATAGCCCCGGGCCGGAGCTCTCCCCTCCCCCTCCCCCCCATTCCTCCTTTAGCCGGCACTCGTAATCTTCCTTTTAGATTAGTATGATGGTAATCCCCGTAAGCCTTTTTCATGGGTAAACGGTCACTATTGTTGATATGATGACATATTCAGGCCGGGCTCCAAAGCTAGGCAAAAGGTACCCAGATTATACGCAACCTGAAACGGGGATTTCGTCAAGCTATTTGTGATAAACGGTTTAATGTGAATGGATTATTAATACTGGTCCCTCACAGCTTCCAATTAACATACGCATAGATTTTAGAGGTATAAGTTCTTAGGCTGCTGGCTGTGCTGCCTATACCGTGTCCCAAATATTTGTCGATCAACTTGCTACTGTGTTCTCGTCTTTTATTGTGTGGCGAGGAAAGAGAGAGTATTATTACTTCGTGGTGGAGGATGACGCCAGAAAATTGCCGGGGAAAAAAAATTCTTTTTACAGTATGGAATATGTTATTTCATCGCTGAGAGATTAAAGTCACTTTTACCGATGAAGGTTTAATATGAATTTACTTATTTTATATGTGCATGTTCTTTCGTTGAGAGTTGCAGCTTTGCAGTTTTGTTTTGTAATAGTGAGTTTTTATTAACATGAAATAAGTAATTTCTGAGAAAAATTCGTTCGATTTTTTTCTCATAGTTATGTCTGGAAAAGAGTGAATTATGTTTCTAGGGTCACAGAACAGAGCACAATTGACCGAAAATTTCTAATTTACGATACTTACTAGATGTTTATCGAAGCTGTGATGATGTTATGATGTATGGTAGTCTAAATGGTCTTTAAATTGTTTTACATAATGAAATATAGAACAGATATTGGTTAAATGTTCGTGATGAAATCGGAATGATTGACGAAGCTTTATTCATCGAATTACGTGTAATTTTGTAAAGAAGGAGGAATCAAATGTTACAGTTTTTATCGTTTCGATTAATGTATTATTACAGAAATAAAATGAATTTATAAAATACACATGATGAATAAAATGAGTTGACAAATCTAAAACTGAAGCGCATGTTCTGTAAACAAAAAATTAAACGAGTAAAAAGTGAACAAGAAAGGCAGGTTAACAGATATGGCAAGGTTGAAAAGAGAAGCTAGTGATGTTCGGAAAGTGTGGTTGAATAAAGATAAGATGAGGGTAGTCTACTAATGAGGGTGTATATATCAAAACTTCTGGGTGCATAAATGAGACGAGACGACTGCTGTCTATTGTTATGTCAAAGTATATAGGAAGCAAGAGTTTACATTTAAAGTGTAGGTAAATAGCACTGTATTTATAAGGGGCCTGACGTGTTACTTAGAGTTATACTCGTACATGCTGTAGAGGTCCTCTATTTCAAGACAGGTTATTGAAAGAATGTGGTATGTTCTTTCTCATATTTCAAGACAGGTTATTGGAAGAATGTGGTATGTTCTTTCTCATATTTCAAGACAGGTTATTGGAAGAATGTGGTATGTTCTTTCTCATATTTCAAGACAGGCTATTGAAAGAATGTGGTATGTTCTTTCTCATATTTCAAGACAGGTTATTGGAAGAATGTGATGTGTTCTTTCTCAAGTCTTGCACAGAGACCCTCAGTCGATGCATTGATAAGAAGGAGGCTTTCCAGGTGGTAGACGCCTTATCACTGATAAGTGTAACTGATATGCTTAAGGAGGGTGACAGTATCCACCGCAGAAAGGGCAAAAATAATGATTAATGAGTTGTGCATGGTTTTCTCAAGAATAGAAATTAGTGCAGGTGAACACAGAGTGATGACAAATGGCACTGATAGGGCAATGATGAAGACAAATTCAAGTAAAGGAGAGTCAGACTGAGATAGGTATTTTTTACTAGACGTTGTTTACCTGAAGCAAAAACTATTGGTGGTCAAACATAGAATAAGAATACGGTAAATCTACTTATTTTTTAATGTGCATTGTTAACCCCTTGATCATTTGTACTGAATAAATGGCAACAGCTAAAGAAAAATGGAAACAGGGAGTATTTCATTTATATTCTCTGTGCTGTGATTACAGGACGAAACCTTAAATTGTAGCAATAATGGATGAAGATTAGAGGGCTAGGGTCAGTACTGCATAGCTTACATACTGTAATTGAAAATACGACGTGAGAAATATGAGGTAGCTCCAGGCTACGGAACTTTGCTTCTTATGTCACAATTCCAGCCAATAATTGCACAAGCTCTAAGAACGAGAGAGAGAGAGAGAGAGAGATAGAGAGAGAAAAAACTAAAGTCAATTTTTGGGTTAAAAGTATTGAGTTTAACTAGTGTGCGGAGAAACCTTCAGAAACTCCCTTTCTAGTATCTATAAATTTCCAGACAGCTTTTGAAACCCTAACGTACAAAATGAAATGCACCAGGGCCCCAGACCTGAATGATCCAGCTACAAGGAGTGAACAGTACTCGGCCCAAGACAATAATGGTAATTTTCTAACCTTGTTAAGTTTAGAACAAAGAAAATTTTACGTCGTAATCATCTATGTCGTCCAAGAGAAACTCATGTAATAAATTTGTGGTCTCTGTGAATTATGAAAACTTGTAACAAAGTTATTTCAGTATTAGAGGTTAATTCTTTACCATCAAGGTTTCTGAACTGTGATTATAGATTTTTAACCCTAGAATATTTTTTATGTTAGTGGCCTTAGAAATTATAAATATCCGAAGAGTCATCTTTTCATCATTATTTAATAATTTTTCCTCTGAAAATGCGGAAAACTCATTATTTATATGAAAACTCATTGTTTATTTTTATCCGTTAATTATTACACCGAGTTTGCCATCAGATTTTTAGATAATAATATAGTTAACGTTTCTATAAAGATATTGAGGTCAAGGAACTAAACTGCTTTTCAATTCAACACATTACCTTATAAAACTAAAATCAATACATTGACAAGAGATAAATTACATATACGCCCCACTAGCGGATCCGGGGGCGGGGGACACCTTGGCACGTGCCCCTCCCATGAAAAATAATTGCAAAATAATAATACTGAAGATTTAGATAATAATAACATAAGTGAGAAATATAAAAATGGGAAAAAAATAAAAAATCTATTATAGAAATAATGATAAAATTGAGATATATATATATATATATATATATATATATATATATATATATATATATATATATATATATATAGTATGAAAATTGGTGCGCCCCCCCCCCCCCATGAAATTTGTCTGGATCCGCTAGTGATACGCTCAACACATAATAAGTTGAATTCCAATAACCTGACTAAACTGAAGAAGTGACGATCTTCTGCCAACGTCAAAAAATCATACGCCATCATAAATCGCTCGCTTTCCTCAAAACAAAAGATTAGTTTGACACTCTTATAAACCATTTCGCTGCGGAATTTGTTTTGGCTCATTCCCAGCCAGGTGCACATTTGGAAATGCTTCCTGTTAAATATAAACTAAAATTTACTCCATCTTTAAGCCCTTTGTTTTCAGGATTGAACGTAATTCAGCTTGCAAATCACATATCATGTGTAAAAAAAAAATAATGAAAAAGTGGAAAATCTTTTCAAAAATTGAAAATTCGTTGGATTCTGAGATCTTTGTGGCTTAAAGATGTAGTAAATTTTTGTTTATATTTAACTACACTTAGCTGGGATTGAAAGTGAAAGTATATTCCAAATTGAAAGGGTTAATTAGTGTGTCAAATTAATCTTTTGTGTTGAAGAAAGCGAGCGTTTGTATGATGGTATATGATTTCGTTAGTTTTCTGTAGAAGAAAACTATTGTGACGGCTTTGTCCGTCCGCACTTTTTTCTGTCCGCCCTCAGATCTTAAAAACTACTGAGGCTAGAGTGCTGCAAATTGGTATGTTGATCATCCATCCTCCAATCATCAAACATAGTAAATTGCAGCCCTCTAGCTCCAGTAGTTTTTATTTTACTTAAAGTTAAAGTTAGCTATAATCGCGCTTCTGGAAACGATATAGAATAGGCCACCACCGGGCCGTGGTTAAAGTTTCATGGGCCGTGGCTCATACAGCATTATACTGAGACCACCGAAAGAAAGCCCTATTTTCGGTGGCCTTGATTATACGCTGTAGCGGCTGTACAGAAAACTCGATTGCGTCGCAGAAACTTCGGGACATTTTTCACTTTTTTTTTTCCTTTCTTTTTTTGCAGTCCCTTGTTGTCCTTTATTGTCATCAAGTGGAGTTGGGAAATAACCTCACTATTATACGTCACAGGAAAAAGCTTAAGCTTTGATTTTTAGACTTAAAGATCTGATTTTTTTTGCTTTAGGTAACGTAAGCACGGAGTTTGCAAGTATAAGAAATTGCTAGTGTGAAAAAATATGCTCCAGTGTCTCTCACTGATTTCTCTGTTATTTATCTTGTGGGCCTTTCAGTTGCGGAGATTTTGTTACGTGTAAAAATCAGAGCCCTTTTAAGCAACCTTATGGGAAATGCTAAGAGAGGCAATTCTTTTTATGTTTTTTTATATTTGATTTACAGATAAATATTAGTGTTTAAACGTTTTATAAGATATATGATTACCATATGTTTTCACCAGTATATGTTATCAGTCTTTTTTTGTATGAATTTACAGTGCATTTCTGATAAGTATTCCAGACGCCACAAATTATTAAACAGTCCAGCCGGAATGCATTCTACCTTCGAGACTAAGATATTAAATAATCAGAGGAACAAAGCAGTTCTCTGCATAAAAGATATATCAAATAAACTTCACCGGGCTGTAGTTCTTGATTGAACAACTTTCACTCTCTCCAAAAGTTGTGGCGTGGCGATTTATTTCTTACAGTTTGTGAATTTTTTTTATTTGACTATTGATTTTCCTCCAGCTTATCATACCTTACAAAAAAGTCAGTAATTCTTTCTTTAATCGGCTCAAAATTTTTATTTGAGGTTTTGCTAAAATTCCTCCGATTCCCCGAAAGTGCAGTAGTGCTTTATTTTGTCGTCCAAGTGTTTTTTCTTCGTTTATAAATGTTATAAAGGAGCTTTCTATTTTATTGCTAACGTCGGTAATTAGGCATTGCGTATACATAATAGTATTTGAAAACTGAAAGTTGTTTATTTTATTTTTTGTCACAGTCATCTGCGTGGTTTCTATAATTTTTTGCCATAATGATTATAGTAATAGTTGCGAATGTTTCTCCATCGCATAATTTTTCTAAGTCACATGCGATGTAAAATATTGATATGTTTTGGTGCACGGACCATAGATAATAGATCCCTTTTTGACGAATGGATCTTGATGGTCATGTCTATTTAATTATTGATTTTCCGCTGAATTGTTTCTCTTAAAACGTGCACGCAGTACTTATTACTGAACAAATATTGGGAAAGAGTTATTGCTTTTGGCAACGCCTTCACTGTGGTCTCATGAATAAGGTATAGCAATGCCAGTGAAATTGTAATCGATCCTGATATCAATGCACACCTGTTGTCCGCACTGGAAGTTAACATTAAAAGATGAATGGAAGAGGTTTTTTTTTTTTTTATTTACATTTTTCTACTGCGTTGGTTCAATGCATTTCTCCCATAGCGGGCAGGGTGGGGTTAGGGAGTTTGCGCCATCAGTGCACCTCACGTTATGCCCTGTAGGTATTACTAAAGGGTGTTTTGCAGCGTCCCTTCGACCCCTAGCTGCACCTACTTTTTTTCAGCATTTTACTTTACCTCCATTCCGGCTTCTTTTCTTCAGTCTTGCTGTCCAACCTCTTTAACTATCACTTCCTAGTGCAGCTGTGAGGGTTTCTCCCAGTTTCACTTTTAGATCTTTGTCCTTCCACTCCAAATCCGTCTTTTCACTGTCTCAGGCGCTGATGTCAGAAAGTTCCCCAGTGCTTGGCTTGATACTCTAAATTTCACAAAATTATACAATCATAAACCAACGCACTCTCAAGAGGAAAATGGACTCAGTTGGCGGTCTCTAATTTATGTGGATTGTTTCACATGTTACCGTTTCATAAATCCTTAAAGGTAAAGTTTTCTGTAAAAGATACAATTTTCTTCCCGTTTATTTTCCCTCAGTGCCGACTAATTTAAGCGTAAGCAAATATTTGAACTAAACTAAAATCTATTTTCAAAGCTTATTCGCTCTCACTTTTGGGATGTGCTTTCACGGCTCATATGAGCAGGATGTGCAAGCACCTTTATCCCCAGCGTGCAAGTCTTTAATGACAATGGGTGAAAGAATTATGAGCAAAACAAATCTTTGCATCCCGTCTTGTATGATAGAAACATTAGGCTCCTTGAGTCTGAAGATATATGAACGACATTTAATTTTTATGAGCCAGACTCTGAAACTTTGAGAAACCAAAGCAACTTGGTGTTATGTAACTTGAAATGTTTTTCAGTATCCCGAAAGGCTGACCATTAATATTTCGGTGAAACTTTATTTTCTCTCTCTCTCTCTCTCTCTCTCTCTCTCTCTCTCTCTCTCTCTCTCTCTCTCAAGTATTCTTGGTGTTTTACTTTATTCGATGTTTACTAGCGTCATTAGTCTATCAGCATATTTATTTTTTTAATCGCACATTGTTAGCATTTATCGAATTCATTATCAGCACCGTCGCCTTTCTCTTAGCTTCAGTTTTACCGTAGTGCCAGAAACAGTGGCAATACCCAGCTCGTTATTGTGCCCATTACTAGCATCTTTATCACCATTACTATCTAATGGATGCCTTCGTCAATCCATTACATGGCTCCTGGAATGTCATCACTTTCTTGCCAGTCACCAAATTAGGTGAAAGGGACCAAAGGAACGCGCCTCCAGGGAAGACTTCTCTCGTCTCATTTACGCGTTGAGCCTCTAGATTCTCCAAGATTTCACCCCCCCCCCCTTTATAATTAGTCCTCCTCTTTACAATATATATTGGAATTGATAACGAAAACATTACCCTTTCTCCTGTTCACAAGAAGAAGAAGAGGAAGGGGGGGGGGTGTTTTATACTTTGGAGAATCAATGGAGAAACGATCGAGCTGTCAACATCATTAGCCTCGCAGACTTGTTAACATTCTTAACGAGGCTATGGAAGTCCCGAGGAAGGCGGAGAAGAAAATGAGGGAGACAGGTATTAAGAACGGCGTAAAAAGAAGAGACGATAACGAGAGGGAAGAAGAGGCCGGAGTGTTCGCTGTTCATTAATTGAATATAAAATTTGCCGCCCGGTCATTGTCAAGAATGGTATTGATTGCTGTGTGTTCTCTCTAGTTAAGACGTTTTTCTTTGGGTAGTGGATGTTAAAGATAAGAAGAACGTTTTTCGGGTGACAGATATAAAATATTGTTGCCATGGAGTGCTTTGATGATTTTTATTGGATACCACTACAGTCTGCTTACGTTTATATTTGGGTAGTAGAGGTACAAGTTTAGAAAGAAAATAAAGTTCTTGTGATAAATAACAAATAATTTGCGTAGGAACGCTTTAATGATTATTATACACCACTACAATGTCTGCTTACCTTACATATTGACTGTATACATTTATAACCAAATGAATTATCGTTGGTTTTGTAGAACTCACATACCCTCCGCTCCTAATATCAATAAAAATTAAATATTTTAAAAGTCTGCGTCACTCTTGACCCAATAAAAGCCAGTAATAGAAAGCTGTACTATTAAAAAAGAGAATAAGAATAATGCAAGCGTGAGTTGCGTTGGCCTATAACTGTTGCTCTAAATTCCCTCACAATTCCAACTTACTCTGTTGATCTTCTTTGGGATAAAAAGGACCCAAATTCATTATGCCGAGGGAGAGAGAGAGAGAGAGAGAGAGAGAGAGAGAGAGAGAGAGTCTTGTCAGGAAGTTTATGACCAAAGTTAACTAGTAACACGGTAAAGTAATCTAGGCCAGGGAACCCTAATTGTAACTTTGGAAGCAGTTGCTAATCATCTATGGAGATACTTCCCGGTAATAGAATACTTCTATGTTTCTTTTTTTTTTCATCATGGTGTTTGACATTTCTTTAGGGAAAATGTGTTTGTACATATAATATATATATATATATATATATATATTATATATATATATATATATATATATATATATATATATTATATAATATATATATATATATATATATATATATATATATATATATATATATATATATCTATATATATATATATATAGATAGATAGATAGATAGATAGATAGATAGATAGATTGATAGATAGATAGATAGATAGATAGATAGATGGATAGATATATGTATACATACATTTCCGTAGGATTGGGTACCTCCACAAGGTGCAACCATTCCGCTTCTCAGCAAGTAGTGTTGGAGTGGGGTTGCTAGTCCCACGCCCTGCCCCACAGATATTTAAGGGTCTATGTGCCTACTTGACTCCCTGTTTCTTAACTTCGCTGATCGGATGACCAATGGTGTAGTTGTTCATGTTCGTTAAAAAAGCAAAATATCCTTCTTGTGTTGTATCAATATTTCAAGTCTGCTTTATTTGAGCGTCTCCTGTTGGACTGCTGGATCTGAAACGTGTTCTTATCAGTCAACTTTCGATAAAACTAATGCAGTATTTGGTACTACTGGTGCCTGATGTTTTCCGTGGTTCATGATTCGTAGGTTATTTGATGTTTATATCTCTTTCTTTTCTTATGGAAACTGTTAATTGATGGCTCTTGCAACAGCATCTTCCCTTTAATAGCTTTAGTTATAATAACTCTGAATTGCTTTTACGTGTGATGTCTTCTCTTCAAAGAAATCATACAGCTTATCGGTTTTGAAAGAGCAAAATGTATCTCGAAGGATAAGGTACATTTACTGTTTAATTCATGCATCTCGAACTAATGACATAGGGGAAACTATTTCTTCCTTTTCCAATTTAGCCTGAAATTATCGTGCAAGTGTTCCTACCTTTTCAAACTGATTTCCAAAATCTTAATATTCACTGTTCTACTTCAGACATAGTGAACCTTTGCCAAACTATGTTGTAATGAATTATAAAAGACATGCATAGAAATTCATTTTATTGAAGGACTTTTTTTTCAGTTATCATTACAGTGATGAATTAGATTGTCAACTTTTATTATCTGTCATTCACAGGCACGATCAGTGTACCCGACTATATAAAAAAAGAGTTTAAAAGTGAAGAGTGGTTTGTCTTATTATATGATTGAAGATTGTCAATTAAAAGTGGAAAGTGGTCGGTCTTATTATGTGACTGAAGACTGTCAATTTAAAAGTGGAAAGTGGTTGGTCGTATTATATAATTGAAGATTGTCAGTTAAAAGTGGAAAGTGGCTGTTCTTATTATATGACTGAAGATCGTCAATTAAAAGTGGAAAGTGATTTGACTTATTACGTGACTGAAGATTGTCGCCTTAGTAAAGTAAATTGTAGAGTTAGAGAATGTGCATGAATAAATTTTTCACTTACTGCGAAATTCCTACCTTGGATAGTTAAATAAGTATTAGATTAAAAGCAAGGGACTTAGTTTTCTTGGATGCAATTATTCCCACTAACGTTCGTCTTCCCCGATCAGACACGCCCTCCAGATCCTATTTAGATATGAAGTTCTCAGTAACGTTAAACAAGTCCATGTTGAAGACTGGTATTCTTAGAACAAACGTCTGTTCCTTCTAGAACTATTGATAAATCAAATTTATTATGCTGCCATTTGGTCCTAATTAGAATGATAATTGCTAAATGATCGGAACCGAATTACAAATATATCAGATGACTTAATGAAAAAATACAGAAAAATAAGTGATAGTATTACCTTGCGTTATATACCGTTGGTTGAATGGCAATAGAATTTCACTTTAGATTCAAACCTTTATTTTCTCACTGCTAACCACTGCTTCTGGTGAATGGCGTGGGACCGACCGTCACGCCACGCATTTACTGAAACTTCTATGCCAGGAAAGTTTCTTGTGTCTGTATTTCATTCAGACGTTATTGATAAACGAAGCATGCTGTGTCTTGAGTGAGTTCTCGGTCTCATTAGAGAGAGGAGTTTCCGCGCCTAAAAATCACTTCTTTCTCCTGAATTCATTTTCGTGTCTGCTTCTCGGGCCAGATTCTAAATTTAGTGGGTCCATCGTGCTGACACGCAGTTCGTCATGGAGATCAAAGCTAAGTGCCAAGCGTCCTGCGGCACTCCAGTGGCACTGAAAGAAAGTACATTTCTTTATGGGATTTTGATCATTGGCATTTGAAAGGTTTGTTCTAGCTCAGATGGTCTTTAATGTAACCCTGAAATTTCCTTCCTTTCCTTAGTGGAATTAGTTTCATTTTAAGGTAACATCATTATTAATTAATATAACCCTGAAATTTCCTTCCTTTCCTTTCATTTATGGAATTAGTTTCATTTTAAGGTAACATCATTATTAATTAATGTAACCCTGAAATTTCCTTCCTTTCCTCTGCGGAATTAGTTTCATTTTAAGTTAACATCATTATTAATTAATGTAACCCTGAAATTTCCTTCCTTTCCTCTGTGGAATTAGTTTCATTTTAAGTTAACATCATTATTAAAAAACCTGTACAGAGTTTGTTGAGTTATCTTGCTTGCTTTTGAGGTACTAGATAATCAATATAATAAGTTGAAAACTTGAAGAATTGAGATTATAAGTAAGTGTTCTAACAGACAAAGATATAAAGCTTTGCGCAGCAGAAAACTTTCTAATCAATAACTTCCTTTTCATTAAAGGAGAAAGCCAAGCACTTCTTGAAAATACACGTAATTCTCGGTAATTCAAGTACAGCCCTACGCCCGAACAAGTGTCGCGTCTGAGCATACATGCGAATATCCTATTAAGAGGGAGGCACGTGAAGCATATCTACAATTAGAGTATCTTTCCGGCCGGAGGGAGTTAAACGCACGCCATGAAAGAGACTGTGACGTCGATTATTAAACCAACAAGAGGCCATGTATGAAAGAAAACGGGGGAATATTACTTATTGCCACACGTCTCCGCCGGCCCCGCACCTCCACACCCTCGTAATTGGAGAGCTAATTGGATTTTAGCACTCATTTGTTGCCCCCAAGATGAGACGCGGGTGCTATTTTAACCAAATACTTGGGTATCGTCGAGTAGCATGTGCGTTTGTTTGTTTGTTTGGGATTTTCTTCAGTTCTGAACCTAAAATACCTGCAAGGTTTTATCTTGTTCATGCTGTCCTTTATTTGTTAGATGTTATTCGCTGTTATGAGTTTCCTTATCTGTTTTTTGCAAGAGAAATAGTATACAAAACATAACCTTAGGTTTTTTAAAGTAATTTTTTCTTGTGCATGGTAAAGACGACTGTTATAGCATGTTAGTGATTTTCGTTGTAGTGCAATTACTAAAATATTAGAATTTACAAGAAAAAAAATTACCGCTAGGTACAAAGAGGTATCTCGACTTCTCTGGGGAAGGTATGAGAAGGGCTTGCTGTTTCATTCATTGCATGAAAAGGCAGTAAGTGAAGGTTTTTTCTTTTAATATATATAGATATATATGTATGAATATGTATATATATGTATATATATATATATATACATATATAAATATAAATACACACACGCACAGACATATGTATACTGTGTGTGTGTATATATATATATATATATATATATATATATATATATATATATATATATATATATATATATATATATATATATATATATATAATGAATGTGTGTATGTTGTATTGCAGTGACGTATTAGCATAATGAATTTTATAGTTCCAAAGATTGATAAGTAATATTTTTCACTCTTTCTAATTGTCCTTGCCGTCAGCTCAACGTTTCAACGGTTTTCGTTCATTCCTATTTAGTAAGTATACTTCATTTCTGAAAAGGAGAATTGGCTTAAATATTTCATACTTGTGCAAGGTGTATTGTGCACACCTTGCTAATTTCCTTATCTCAACTTTTCTCGTATCTCAAAACCCCTCTCATTCTGCTATCATCCACTAGATTTAATTATAGCAGTACGAATCAGCTATTTCTGCTTTCCATCAGTCCGTATTAACAGTTGTTGTTCCAACTTCCTTGTTTCCATGTAAACTCGTAGCCTTACTCACGTTCATATTTTACTCTGAACTTTATTATAAAGACTTCCAAACTATTCCTCAATTTTCTTTTCACTCTCCCTTTCAGTACAATATCACCAGTAAACATGAACCATTTTACACTCCATGATGCTTTCTGTAATCCCATAACTCCGAACCCTGTCCTTCCCCTGACGTCTTGTATTTATCTGTCCACAAAACATATCATACAGCCATGGATACATAACATGCTACTTTCTCAGATCTTACATCAACCAGTCACCCTCTGATTTACATACTGCTATACACTCTTCACTTCCATCAGAAAAAACTTTTAATCATCCAAATGATGGGTTATTGAATCTGTCTGACTGTTTTTATAGGTCCATGTATGCCACGTCCAGCTTTTCCCCTCAACTTATCACACATGTAGTCAGATCAAACAATTAATTTACATACATGCCTCCGTTTCCAAAGCCACATTGTTCTTTCTCTGTCAATCCTTATTTTTTTTTATCTGCCATACTTGTTCAATCAAAGTCCCGCCGTACACCTTCCTTGGAGTACTTTTTGATGTTATGTAACTATAATTCTTGCAGTTGTGGTTACCACCTTTACACTGAGCAGTTATTCCTCTTACCCATTCTTCGAGACGTTTTCCTTATCTAGATATGCCATACAGATCATGGTCAGCCATTCTGACTCGCCATCCTGGTTGCACCACAGCATTTTACTTGTCATTTAGTAAGTTCTAGGTATCTCGCCATTCGTCAACCTCTTAATTACCCTCCTTACACCTTACACAGTTTATATCTACTCTGTGCCTACTCTTCTGTCATTCAGCTGCATATCTTTTCTTATACCGCCTATCTTCGGCTTATAACAAATCTTCAAAATAACTTAGTCCATCAATCAAGGATTGCATTCACTTCAGTATTACCCTTTCTCTTTACATTTACTCCCCCCCTCTATCGTTTTATCTCTCTCTCTCTCTCTCTCTCTCTCTCTCTCTCTCTCTCTCTCTCTCTCTCTCTCTCTCTCTCTCTATATATATATATATATATATATATATATATATATAGATAGATAGATAGATATACAGTATGTATATGTATATATATTGATATGTATATATGTATATATATATAAATAAAGTATAAACGTATGTGTGTATATGTATATATATATATATATATATATATATATATATATATATATGTGTGTGTGTGTGTGTGTGTGTGTGTGTGTGTGTGTGTGTGTGTGTATGTGCGTGTGTAAAAATCAGTGTATTTTGATATATTATTCACATTCTTGTGATGTTACATTTATTTTGTAACGAAATGTATGTAATACATTACGTTTTCTCCCGAGCAGACCATGTGCACTGAAAACACTTCATAACCTGTAATTGAGATTGCAGTAAGACAAATCCGATTTTTTATTACTTCATTACTACAGTCCCTGGCGTAATCCATGTGTTTGATCCAGATTGCTCCAGACAGTCTTTGAATTAAAAAGGTATCAGGTTTTCAATGATTACATAAATGTAGGAGATAGCCGTAAGGACTTGTGAAAGAGAAATCGTCAAGTTCTGTGGGCTGTGGGTGAGGGGTGGGGATTAGGGGAGGGGGCGGTGGAGGTGTGGGGGAGGGGGTGGTGATGTGGGGGAGGGGGGGCATGGCTTCCAGGAGGATGGACGCCTGAGCTGTGCATTAACAGCTGTCGAGGGTCGTAGTCCGTGTAATGAGTTTCGTCGTTTTTGCCTCGTTTATTTGCAAAGTTTTTAATATTGGAGTTAATGGGAGGCTCCTCTGAAGCGCGCCATGGGTTTCATTACAAGGCTGAATTATATTCTAAAGGGCCGACACCCTTCACGACAACGGTTGGCATTTACTGTTATTTTGTCCTGGGGTTCTACTGTTAATTTAAAAGCGGGTCCAAGAATTCGGCGGCACTTCTCGCATTTTAAGTGTGATGTTCCCCGTCTCTTTCTGTTTGTTCCGTGAAAGTAACATGCTTGAGGGAGGGTTTGTGAATCAAATTTCACACAGACGCAAGACTTATTTGTGTCACTAATTCGGAGAATTTCTTTTATGTTTACGAGAGTAGTTTCGTGACAGAACGCACATGGGAGTCTTGTAACTTATAGGTACCGAGTTCAAGGTTTGCGAGATACAAAATCGTTCCGACATCTGGATAATCAATAAAGCTTTTGGGAGACGGTAGTTATTCTGCGAAGTGGACCTTATGATTATCCCACAAGTGAAATTATGGGATATAATTGTATTAAAGAGCTTTGTCTGTCATTCATAATATACAGTATAATATATATATATATATATATATATATATATATATATATATATATATATATATATATATATATATATATATATGTTTGTATGCAGGAATGTATGTAGATTTCTTGTGTCCTGTCTTGTAGCTGTACTTCAAAGTGACGTTTGTGGCTTAATATTTGTGGAATGAGGAAACGCTCGCTTTAGTGGAATTTTTTGCTATATTATGGTATGCAGTATACGAGTACTTTCCCCCCTAACGGTAAAATAAAGGATCAAATTCTTCGCACATTCTTGGAACTGTGCCCAAAATGTTATCATTTAGGCTACTAAAGACTGCTTCCCACACAGTACTGATGCTCGAGAAACTATTGATTTTAGGCAAAAACAGAAGGTCGCACTTTTTCAAATCACGGGAAACTAAAAGAAAATAAAGACAATTGTAAATATATACGTTGGTCCTTATATAAAAACTTACCGACAGCGGTTGCACTTGTGCGTTATTAGCATAGCACTGAAATGTTCTTGCATTTGGTACCAAAATCCTTTTTTATTATGACTTTTACTGCAACTTTGAGCAGAAGAAAAAAAAACTCGCAGTTGTGGCCCCATCTTCTTAAAAAAAAAAAAACGATTAATATTCGTTGCTATCGACTGAACAGTATCTGTATTTCCTGTACACTGAGAATAAATGAGGCCATTGTTTGCTGATAGCTGAAGGATATTCAGTATTCGTTTAGTAAGGTGTCCTGTTCTTTAGAAGCCGTATCCCGCAGAGTAACAGGAGGAAAAATACACTGTTCTTCCTGTTTTGCATTTCTCGGAGTCACATAATTCCTGGGGAAAGTTACGCAAAGTAGGTATTAAGTGGTAACTGTGACGATGAAATTTTCGTTGCAAATATAGCTGGATTATTTCAAGAAA
The DNA here is from genome assembly GCA_039081455.1 of Macrobrachium rosenbergii. Lineage (NCBI taxonomy): Eukaryota > Metazoa > Arthropoda > Malacostraca > Decapoda > Palaemonidae > Macrobrachium > Macrobrachium rosenbergii. Next base: position 32,779 of record JANJGK010006845.1, read on the forward strand.
GTCATTGAGATGAATAATTAATTCCCGGATCAACTATTGCTGTTTCAATTTCTTTGTGTACTTTTATTGACCTGCAAGATTTCCTGGGGCATTGTAATGATTGTTGATGTTTTGTGTTGTTATTGGTGAGACTTGTGTCCTGGGCCTGAAGTCCTCTAAAAGTTAAGAGTGTCAACATTTTTTTTATTAGGGGGGAAAAGGATGCAAGCGATAATGAGTAAGGGGTGAGTCAGGACTTTAGGGGGAAAAAGTTGTGCTTTGGGGAAATAAATACAGACAAAGTTAATAAGTAAAAGAGTTGCTGAATAAAAGATGCAAACGAAGAGGTGCTGTCTAAAGTGAATGAATCCGTGTTCGATGCAGTGCGTATTTTGAAGATTAGTTAAATGTTTATGATGGAAGTTAGGCAGAGCTGAATGATGCAAGAGTGGAAAGAGTTAGTATTAGTTTGAGAATACTAGCGGAAGTGACTGTTGAGGATGTAAAGATGGACTGTTGAGGATGTAAAGATGGCAGTTAAAATGTAGGTGAATGGAAAGACTCCAGGAGTTGATAAGATTACAAGTGCAGAAGTTCAGTGGTGATAACATGATTCAGAGTCTTAGCAGGATTTTGTGAGGCATGTTTGGACGGGGGAAAATTTCTGGTGGAATGAATGAGAGGCATGATTGTTTTATTACTCAATTGGTAAAGGTGATAGAAGTGGCTGTGAAAGTTTTCTAGTCACAGCAGTATGAGTATACTTGAGGGTTTGTATGATAGGATTTGGACTGAGACAGTAAGAAAGGGGCCAGTAGGATTGACTGGGAAGAGTAGTTTTAGACAAGGAAGAGGGATTTTGGATCAATTTGTTGTTTTGAAATGACTGTTTAGAAGTAAAAATGAAGAATGTCTCAGATGATTGAAATGTGTTGGGGCCTTTTCTTTAGGTTTATTATATAATACTTATGAGATTCTGAGACGTCTGTAAGGCCTTTTTGCTAGTTGCCCAATGGGTAACCTAATTACAGTATATTCCTACCTGGTATTCGAGTTGCCTCATACTTGTAACAAAAAAAAAAAAAATTTACATATGATTTACAATTCACCATCATTTCGAATGAACTTTTACCTTCGTCTGCAAAACAATAATGCTTCATTATTCACTGAAAAACATTTAAAAGTGACAGACTGACTACTGCAGATATCACACTACCCTGGGTCACCACAGCTTTTGATTACGTTTTCATGTCATCACAGTGATTCAGAACAAGCTCCGAGACTACCACCTAACTCTGGTTTTATATTTTTTGTGATCCTACCTTTCTTCACTAGTGATATAAAAGATTAATTTTACCTTATAGGGATTCACAATAGAACAAATAGTACATTTCTGACGACAACACTACATATGTACCAGATATGGTTTGAAATTAAAAGGATTATGATGTACAGAGTGTACCGGACATGGACCTAGAAAAAGTTTATGATAGAGTCGATATAAGCAGTTTTTATGCTGTACGATATAATATTTCTTAGAGCAATAAAACGTTTTTTTTTTATGAAAGTGAAAGTTTACAACTTATAGGCGGGAGAATGACAGGTTTGACATTAGAATTGTTGTGTCATGTCTCTGTGGATGTGCAATATCTGTATGAACAGAGAGATGCTAGAAGTCATGAAAAATAATAACAATTGATCTGGTTGTGAAGTTGTGAGATAAAAATGAATTGTGATTATAGTTTGGAATAGTTGATGTTTGCTGATGACGTAGTGCTGATTAGGGAGAGTGAAGAGCAACTGCAGAAACTAGTGAGAGGATT
>JANJGK010006846.1:0-2500 GCA_039081455.1 Macrobrachium rosenbergii
TAGGTTTTCCTCAGCTTTTCCTCAGTTTCCCTCAGGTTTTCCTTAGGTTTTCCTCAGCCCCTTTTCCTCAGTTTTTCCTCAGGTTTTTCTCAGCTATTCCTCAGCTTTTACTCACTTTCTCCTCAGCTTTTCCAGGACGAAAATTGCGTGTTTCCTTGCCAGAAAAAAAAAAAAACAAAAAAATGAAATAAAAAAAATATATGTGGTGCTTGTAGTCAGTTTTTTTTTTAAGTGTACTTTTCACGAGAATATATTTTCGCTTTCGCAGTTAGTTTGTTGCAAGTGTGTTCTTACTATTCTTCTTTTATTTTATTACATTTTTGTCTATTTGTTAATTTATTAATTTATTTTTTCTTTTATAATAAGTGGGCTCACTTCTTTATGTATTTCCCTTTACCCTCCTCTTACTTCTTCCAAACGAACACCATAATATTCTTTGAAAGCTTGAATTTCAAGTCACTAGCCCCTGTGGTGGGCTTGTTCCATAGGAATACTGTAGGGTTCATCTTCAGAATAATAATAATAATAATAATAATAATAATAATAATAATAATAATAATAATAATAATAATACCTATGAAATTTTTTTGTAGAACTGGATGTTCGTGTTTTTATATTAATATCAAATCTGAATAAAATTAAAGATATTATCAAATGAAAAGAATTTATGATACTTTTAAGTTATTATAGACTTAAACCCCCCCGTAGGGGGTTAGCGGTGTCATTGCACCTCCGTTGTGAACTGTAGGCATCACTTAAGGTTCTTTACTTATGGTTCTTTGCATCGTCCCTTCGGCAGCTAGCTGCAATTCCTTTCATTCCTTTCACTGTACCTCCGTTTATATGGTCTTCCTTTCACCTTACTTTCCACTCTCTCCTGACAATTGTTTCGTAGTGCAATTGCGAGGCTTTCATCCTGTTACACCATTTCGACCTTTTACTCTCAATTTCCTTTTCTGCCCTGGATAACCTCATAGGTCCCAGCGCATGGCCTTTGGCCTAAATGTTATATTTTATTCTATAGACTTAAAAACAGATTAGAAATAAATTACAAAACGTTTATTTACTTTATATTACAGTAGGAATTTATAAATGCTTGGTTACGGATGTAACAAATCATTTATAATTTTCTGCTGTAATATAGAATAAGGATCATTTAAACTTAGCTGAATATGTCCATAAAAACGGTACACTGTTAGCGTCCTCTGTTTTCCCGTATGAGAATAGCTTTCATGTACTGTTGAAAAACTTCCAAGCCTGTACACAAAAACAGTGGAGTTTTTATTGAGTACACAAATACAGCATCCATAAAGAACAAAAGTAAGCTTCTCCTCTGAAGTATATGAAACAAAAGTTCAGAAACGCATTCAGGGTATGAGTTTAACTTCAAAACAAAATCCAGAAACGTAGTAAACAAAAGGAAATATAAAAAAAAACTCAAGAATAAAAGATACCTTTTCCCTGAGATATGTTGTAGCTGTGTTAATCTGGGTTATGCTTGCATAGTCAGTTTCGAATGCACTGGGTTTAAGCAAGAAGTGGAAGGGGAAGCGTCAAACGTAGGTCTTGGAGAGAGAGAGAGAGAGAGAGAGAGAAAGGGTCAGTTCCGAATACCATGGATTTAAGTAAGGAAGTGAAAGGGTTAGGTGCCAAACGTGTGTCTTGGAGAGAGAGAGAGAGAGAAATATTTATGAGTTTTACTACACCACAATGAAATAAGGACTATATATATATATATATATATATATACGAGCCAGATTAGAAGAGGAGAGAGAGAGAGAGAGAGAGAGAGAGGGAGAGAGAGAGAAATATTTCTTAGTTTTACCACACCACAATGAAATAAGTAGGAGAAATATAAGCTAGAGTAGAGAGAAAGAGAGAGAGAGAGAGAGAGAGAGAGAGAGACATTAACTCGGGCCCACCTGGATTGGAACAGGAAGAGGACAATATATAAATGAACAAAAGCCAGCTTTCAAAACTCCGCCGAGATAAACTCATAATAAGAACGAAAGTACCAACATACCGGACTGACGTATTGTTGCCTTTCCCATTACCTTAATTGTTCGTCAGCCCTCCCTCCCCGACCCCGTCCCCGGCCCAAAAAAAAAAAATTACATTGAAAGAGGAATCATTCAGTTCTGCAGTGGGGGAACTGTACATTATACCTATGAATGAAAAAAAAAAATTTAAATAGAGTGTTTTTGATTACGACATTTTGAGCATTTGTCTGAAAAGTAACCTGGAATTAAAAGAGAACAATTAAAAAAAGTTAAAATATACAGCTTATTAACACTAGTCTAGCATCAGTTAACTACTAGGGCCCTGAAAAAGACCATTATCTGTTTTAATTGATTTCGTAATTTTTCTCATCAGTTTCTTCGGCGCAATCGAGTTTTCTGTACAGCCGCTACGGCGTATAATATCAATGGCCACCGAAAATAGATCTATCTTTCGGTGGTCTCTGTATAATGCCGTATGAGCCGCCGCCCATGAAACTTTA
>JANJGK010006846.1:7500-27500 GCA_039081455.1 Macrobrachium rosenbergii
CTCTTCTCCCTGCAAATGACGCATCCCTGTTTGTGCTTATATCATTCAACCGATGAGATTGGAGCAGCAATGAAAAAGTAGTTTACTCATTCATAAATATCTGGCCTAATTTTTTAGCAACACCTCATTGATCATTTCAGCATTCAAACGGTGGTTCATTTGTAAATACCAGTTTATAATATAATATCAGTTTACTCCTGAAAATTTGTATCATCTTCGTCTTCTTAGCGCCAGTCATTGCCGTACCGTTGCTAATCTAAGATCAAAAAGATTACAATAGCATCTGCTTCTTCTTCAGATTTATTCCTTTCCTGCTCTCAGTATTATTTTTTAGGAACACCTCATTGACCCTTTCAGCATTCAATCTGTGGTTCATTTTGTAAATACCAGTTTAGAATATAATACCACTTCATTCCTGAAGCTTTGTATTATCTTGTCTTCTTAGTGCCAGTCATTGCCGTACCGTTGCTAATCTAAGGTCGAAAGGATTACAATAGCATCTATTTCTTCAGATTTGTTCCTTTCCTGCTCTCAATATTAGTCATAAATGTATTTATTAGGCTGATTCACATTATACCATCACGTCACCGACACATCACGTCACGTCACCGTCCCATCAGCCGTGCCTTGTATTCACACTATCCATCACAATCCTGTTCAGTTTGTGTCCAACCTCAGCGACTCAAAGCAGATGTAGTGGTAAGAAATTTGCATAAGCACCGTCACGTCACGTCACGTCACGTCAAATTATTCTTTCGAAGAAAACGTGTCGTGATGTGACGGTGTGATGCCGTGTGGTTGATGTTGACATGACGTGATGGTGTGAACAAGTCCATTTAATTACACGTAAGAAATTATCGCGTACTTTGACGTGACGTGATGTGTGGGTGACGTGATGTTACACTTCCAAATCATCATTATTTGAGATTTACCCTTGTCAGTTTCATTTATGTAAAATGTTTCTAATACTTAACATTTTCCACGAAGCACTAAATCTACCTTTTTTAGCACAAGATATGCCATTTTGTCTTAATTCCATCTTAAATTAATGTACTCCGTTGTATATTCATTATTTTTTTTACACTTCGGCGCATATTTTACTTGTTTCACTTTGTAGTTTCACAAATGCTGATTTGGTCTTATTGCTCATTTCATTTGCCGCCATTTCATCATTGAGAATTGGCTTAGTAAACAATCATTAACTTGTCATTTGCCATGACCTGTGATTCTAAATTTATTCAGTACTGAAGTGTTTCGTCCTCCGATGGTAAGAGATTAATGCTTTCCGTATTTATTAGGCTACTGATGAATATTTCAACATTTTTCTGATTGTATTGAGAATGTGACTGATCAATTGCCTCTCAATAAGTCAGTGATACCCAGATTGCATCAATGTATTCTACTGAAGGCCAATGATAAGTCCATAAATAGTATACATGTTATTATTATTATTATTATTATTATTATTATTATTATTATTATTATTATTATTATTATTATTATTATTATTATTGGTGAAGAAATGCACAGCGGTGTAGTGGTAAATATACATTTTAGAAATATATATACAAAAGAGAGCTTTCGAGAACTTGCTCGATTCATTTTCTCATTATTATTATTATTATTATTATTATTATTATTATTATTATTATTATTATTATTATTATTATTATTATTCAGAAGATGAAACCTATTCATATGAAACAAGCCCACAGGAGCCATTAACTTGAAATCAAGCTTCCAAAGAATGTAGTGTTCATTTGAAAGAAGTGATTATTTTACAATGTAACATTACAGAAGCAAAATCAAAATACACAAGATACAAAGTGAATAAATTTTGCGTTTTCCAAGGTTTTCCAGCCTTAAATTCACTCTTATCATATTCCGAGCGTCGAAATTGCAATATTTTGTTGCAAAAATATATCGCGTTTTCCTAAATATGCAGCATCGCTGAAATGTTATGAGAAATGCAAAGAATTCTTCTGCCGCATCAGTTTATGTAAAATAGAGCAATAATTCGTAAAATTCAAATATATATATTTTACTCTTTCGCTTCGATTACCTGGTATTTTGAAATATATATATATATATATATATATATGTACATGAGCCTCAATGGCTCAGTCGGTAGAGCAGCGGCCTAAGACTTCGTAGAGGTCCGAGGCGCGGGTTCAAATCCGCAGCCGACTGGTCAGAGAAGGCGGACACTTTGCTATCTGTGTAGACACCCTGGATTACTTATGTAATCAACGGATAGGTCTGCTCAAAGCAAATGGGTGTTACAGACTAATACACACATAAACAAAGCCACTCCAGCATCTTCTAAAAACATAACAGACATCTCACACGTCTCGAACTGTCGACCTAACCGCCCATGCTGGGAGAAAGGGAGCTGGGATTGGTAAGATACACGTACACATCGTTACCGGGGTCTAAGCGATGTCAGGCAGGGCAGCCGATCTAGGCTACGGCCTACCCCAACGCCAAATCGAAGTCCTTCGAAAAAAGGCATCGTGCTTACTCCATATAAAAATGGGAAAAGCACGTTAAAACGAAAAAGAAGATATATATATATATATATATATATATACATATATACATATATATCATATATATATATATATATATATATGTATGTATTTAAGGGACATATATATTCAATTCATAACTGCCATACTATAAGATGTGATGAAAGAAAGATGGTACTAGGTCAAACCGACAGTCGCAAAATCATTGCATTCAGTAAATAGTTTGGTTACCTCAGCTGTTTGGCTGATGAACACAATATTGGCTCGGGTATGTGAAACAGATGACCGAGTTGATATGCGAGTGCGTAAGTTTCGTACGTTAGAAAATATAGATTTTGTGTCTAATTCTGCCCCAAAAATAAGTCTGATCGTTCATTAGCGAAGCTAGAGCGAGATCGTCAAGACGTGGTTTTGAGTTCCAATCTCTTAGAACTGGCAGAATAAGATGTCTGTAGTAACATGGTGGTGACACTGTGGTGACATTATGATGATATCTGTGGAATTTGGTGTGGTTATAGAGAGGACAATGCAAAACCTTTGCAATGTCGGTATTTCTCATGTGGTTGACTTAAGACTAGACGTTTAATGTCTAAGATGGAGTATGTGAGAGTTCTGAATTTAAAGGCTTTTAGCCATAGTAAGACTTTTAGTCAGAGTTAGATTATTTTGACTTGATAATTCATTTATGATGCATTTTAATCTTTTCTTTGTTCATTCATTACTTGTTGGGTTGGTTTGCATAATAAATCTATTTTTGTAGGAAAGATTGCGTTTCCTTAAATGATCCATTCCTTTGGAGGATGATATTAGAGAGAGAGAGAGAGATAATGCGCGAGGTGAATGCTGTGACGAGAGAGAGAGAGAGATTTGCTGAGAGAAAAAAAATGCGAGTAGTGTCTGAGGGTCAGGGTCGAATTACCATGTTCTCCTGAAGATAGATCGCAAATGGCCAGTTACGTAAACATTTCTACACGAAATGCTGAGTCTGTTAGGAGGGGTATAACAGATTTTATTGGTGGCAGCGGTTTAAAATAAAAAGTTTAATTGGTAGTAGCGATGTGCGTTAGTTTCATTTGGAGTAAAGATAGCGAAATAGGGAGATTAGAAATAGACTAATTGACAACATTATGCCCGAGGCGCTCGTTGATAGCTGCTAGGCTTAGCTGAATGATCAGTGTTGAAATTTTGTGCAATGCGGGAGAACGATATTCTGAGAATTATGCACCGATGCAGTGATTTTTCTTTTCTGTTTAAGTATTCGGGAGTGGTGAATTGTGAAAATAGATCTGGGTGATATGTAGAGTAATTTGGGGTTAAGAAAACACCCAAATAAGTGTGAATAGTGGCGATTGTGAGTTAATTAAGAGTATGGTGACTTTACAAAAATCACCTTCCATCTTTTTGTTTTGCTTCGAGTTGGTGACTTCCCATTCTCACTGGTTGCACAGAAGTCCGTTTTCTGTTAGCAGACACGAGTGATAAAGCAAGTATTCCGTTTTCTTTTGGGATTGTTCTATTTCGTTTCTTTTTCTTTCATGTTATTACGATCGGGACGTGTGATCATTCACAAAATGCCGGACTCAGACGCAGGTACGTCACAGTCAATTGTGACTCATAGGCTGACGAACTTCAATGCAGGTATTACCAATTTTAAGGGCCTAGTTGACGGGAAATTAACTCAAAATGTGGAGACATTTATTGAATCAGTAGAAAATTACCTGAATTCTAAGAAAATTACAGATGGCGCTGAAGCTCTAACAGAAGGGAAAGCTTTTCTAGATTTAGACAAAGGGGACATTGGAGAACGAGCACGCAGTTTCGGGTTCAGAAAGTGTAAAACTTGGAAAGAACTTCAGGAATTTTTACGTGCGTCGTATGGCGGGATCAACCGCAAATGCATTGTTCGAAATCTGCGAGCGCTTATCAGAACTAGGAAAGGTAACGATTCATTAATCGCCTACAGTGCTCGCCTATTTGATGCAGTAGGTGAGTTAAAGAAATCTATGAAAAACTCTCCATGGGTAAATGGAAATAATATCTCCTTAGATAATTTTGAAAAACTGCTACACTTTGCCTGCCTTTTAACGTCAGTCCCAGATGTAATTACAGATAGTTTTGATAAAAGAATTGATCAGGATACAGATGAATCCTTTTTGTTTGCACAGATTAATAAAAATCTATCAAAATGCCTGACGCTGGACAGTAGTTTTGTGAAGGGAGGTGCTAAAATTTCAGCAACAGTTTCAAAACCACAGAATAATGCAAATTCCTCACATCTAGGAAACGATGCAGGAGCGAAGGCATGTGCGCGGGTGGAACCGAAGAAAACCTCAGAGAGATCAGTAACAACGATTCGTTGTTTTAACTGTGATAAAGTAGGACATAGTAAGTCAAATTGCAGAGTGAGATATTGTTCAGCTTGCAAATCTTCAGACCATGGGTGGAAATTTTGCCCAGCCACAAAGAATAGAGAATATTCAGGGAAAACACGGGGTAGTTTTACTAGATATGGCAGAAGAATTCCACATGATGCAAGTTCTAGGTACACAAACGAACATCAGAATTTTCACAAGATAAGTTCGAAGACGGACACAGGATAATGAGCAATCAGGTCTTAGAGTCACCAGAACCTAGGCCGGTTGTACGTGGTTTTTCTAATGGCATTGAAATTTCTATCTTCATTGATTCTGGCAGCTCAGTTAACCTGATAGATGCTGATTTTTTTCACTCGAAATTTCCAGAGTGATAATTAGTCCCAACTAATGAGACAGTGTGTGATGTACAGGCGAGAAGATTGAATATCTTAGGTTCGTCATCTCTTACGCTTTGTATCGGTGAAAAGACAATAGTAGAACCATTTTTGGTCATAGAAGGATTAGCCTTAGGTGAAATGGTTTTGCTAGGACACCCTTCTTGTCTGCGACATAACATCAATATTCTTACTGGAATTCAGGGGATTACAATAGGTGAGCCAGGTTGTTTTGTTCCATATAGACACATGGAAAAAACTTGTGAGAAACCCAAGACGCAGACTGCGACATGTGTAACACATTCATTAGAGAATGAAGACATTCCGCAAAAGTCTTTCAAAGTATTTTTGTTAGAAGACATTGAATTGCACCCGCGAGTTCCTACATTGATTAAAGTGTCGGTGAAAGAGAAAAATTTTCCTTCTCAAGTATGTGTTGTTGAGGGAACCGAGAAATTCAAAGACGTTGTAAGTACGGTGTCAGTAAATGAAGTTTCAGTCGCAGGTGTAACTGCAGTAGAATTAGTAAGCTATCAAGACTCAGTGAAAAAATATCACAAGGGTACTTACGTAATTGATTTTGAAGAGTTTAAGGAAGAACATAAGATAGTGAGTTTTTGTGGAGACAGTAATATGTTTCCCAGCGAGGAGCTACAATTCAGAAGTCAAGTTCTTCACAAACATTTGGCTAAAGCTGATTATTCCGAGTATTCAGGTAAAGTAGAGAAAGTGTTGAAAGAATATTTAGATATTATTGCTTTGAAGGGAGATAAACTAGGGGTTACAGATGTTTTAGAACATTCAATCCGCCTAGAGAAAGGTACAAATCCCATATATATTCCAGCGTATCGAATTCCTTTTAAGATCAGAGAAGAAGTAGAAAAAGAAGTTCAGAAATGGGAGTCAGAAGGTATTATTAGGCCGAGTTCCTCACCTTTTAATTTTCCTTTACTAGCGGTCCCAAAGAAAGACGGTAGCATCAGAGTGTGCGTAGACTTTCGTAAATTGAACGAAAAGACATGCCCAGATAGATACCCTGTAGCTTGTTTGCCTGATTTGTTTGTTGAAATCGGTGGCAAGAATATATATTCATCTATAGATCTTATGCAGGGGTTTTTGCAAGTTCCTCTTAGCGAGAATAGTCGTAAATTTACAGCATTTTCTATACCAAAGGGACATTACGAGTTTAATAGGATGCCTTTTGGATTACAAGGGTCCCCAATAACATTTACTAGGCTGGTTAACACAGTACTTTACGGTTTATTAGGAAAGTCGGTATTTGTGTACATGGATGACATTCTCATATGCACAGATACAATCGAAGAACATCTAAAGGTGTTAAAAGAAGTCCTCAAGCGATTAAGGTTCGCAGGATTAAAAGTCAAATTGGCTAAATGTGAGTTTCTGAAGAAAGGAATTGTCTATCTAGGTCATGTTATCTCTAAAGAAGGAGTCAGAGTGAATGATGACAAAGTCACAGCTATCGTGAGTTTTCCAGTTCCCAAAACCAGGAAGCAGATTCGTTCATTCCTAGGTATGTCGGGTTTCTTTCGCCGTTTTGTGCGTAATTTTTCTACAATAGCGTCTCCATTGACAGATCTATTACAGGAAGACGTTAAATTTGTTTGGGGTGACAGTCAGCAATTAGCTTTTGAGAAGCTTAAGAATGCTTTAGTGAACCCACCTGTTTTGAAGTTTCCAGATTTTAGTCAACCGTTCACCTTGGTGACTGACGCAAGTCAGGAAGGTATAGGTGCGTGTTTGATGCAGAAATTTGAGGGAAAATTACATCCAATTGCTTTTTATAGCAGCAAGTTCAAAGCGCGTGGTAGTAACGAAAGGCTGATGTCAGTTGTGGACAAGGAGGCTTTCGCAGTCGTCTCTAGCCTTGTTCATTTCAAGATGTTGTTGTTGGGAAATAAAGTTGAGATTTTTACAGATCATCAACCGTTGCTAGAGCTTTTTAATAAGCCAAATTTATCGCCCAAGAGAGCACGTTGGTTTTTGACATTGAGAGACTTTGATGCAAGCCTCAAATACATTGAAGGTAAGCATAATGTAGTTGCAGAGGCATTGAGCAGATATTTTCCGGTTGAGGATGAGGGAGTACATACCGAATCCTGTGAGGAAGACGAGAGTAGACATTTGGTGTCTCATGTCTCGGATACTAGTAGTTCTGAGATATCGCATGTAGGGGACATACACGTTCCTATAGTGCATACTTCGGAGAGAAATAGTGTGTCAGCAGTCTCGCAAGAGATTGTTATTCGTGATGTTGAGGGAAACGTTGTGTGTTATGTTACTGGTGAAAATGTCACTTGGGACATACCTTTGCTCGAAGAGAAGCAAGATGAAGATAAATTACTATCAGATGCTAAGGCATTTCTCAGAGGAGTTTCACCGAAGAAAGGGTATAAGTTGCCTTTTTCTGGACTAGAATTGGAGAATAATTTATTAGTTAGGAAGGTTAAGTATAACTTGCGAAGTAGTCTAAGCATGGGTGAAATTACACAAATCATCGTGCCAGAGAGTCTAGTACCACAAGTTCTAGATATTGTACATTGTAAATTTGGTTCTCCTCATTTAGGTGTTGACAAGACATATGAAAACGTCAGGTCAAAGTTCTTTTGGAAGAATATGTTTTCCGCAGTAGAGGCCTTTGTGAAGAATTGTGCTATTTGCAATGCGAATAAGCCGGCGACGACGGTGTCGTGTCGTTTGGGTTCATATCCCATACCAAGTAGGCCGTTTCAGAGAGTGCATATGGATATTCTGCGTAACTTCTCAGAATCTGCTTATGGATATAGACATCTATTAGTAGTTGTTGACGAGTTAACTCACTTTGTCGAGATTTTCCCACTGAAATACAAGTCAGCTGAAGAAGTAGCTATAGCATTCTTTAAGGGGATAATTTGTAGATATGGTGTTCCTGAATGTCTGCTCACAGACGATGGTAGGGAATTTATTAATAAGACTTTAGACGGTCTTGCTAATTTACTGGGAATAAAGAAAGTATCTATAATCCCGTATAGACCAGAAGCGAACGGGTTATGTGAGAGGGCGAATCGGAAAATAATCGAAGCTTTACGCATGACAGTGGGCGGTTCCGATACACATTGGGACAGATCGTTGGATGAAGTGCGATATAGTATCAACACTATGGCGAATGACACAATTAAGATATCTCCAGCAGAAGCTTTGTATGGGTACAAGTTGAGAGGACCTTTTGATTTGTTACCAGAGCAAGTTAAGGGCGATGTTACGGTTACTTCGTTGATAAATACAGCGAGAGAAAGATTTGCGCGTATCAGTAAAGAACTTGAACTTAGTTCGTGCGCAATGGTAGAGAAGAGTAACGCTAAATCGCGGGGAGTAGCTATTTCCATGGGTGATAGAGTGTTTGTTAAAGTGAATGTTCGGAATGATCCGAATTATAAATTAAGTCCAAAGTTCCATGGACCTTTTGAGATTGTAGAGATCAAAAAAGGGAATAAATTTGTAATAAAAGATGTAAATACTGGTGTGACGAAATTGACCCATATTTCAAAATTAAAGAAAGTTGGGATGTAATGGAACATTTGTATATAGTTAGAGGGATAAATGGGTTGATATTTGTATATACTGTATATAATACTTATTGTTTTTTTTTGTCTTTTGTTTTTGTCTCGTGTTCATTTTAGATGAAGTAGAGAATAAGAGAACTTTGCCAGTCTCTTTAAATAGATTAATGAGAGAAATAAGAATAACATTAGATAGAGTTGATAAAGGGATAGATAAAACGTTAGAATGGATTCCTGATGTTACTCCAGGAAATTCACCTTCTGTAGAGAATAGGAGAAGTAAAAGAGCAGCACCTTTAGTTCTTCTAGGTGTTGGTGTGATTGCGGCGGTTGGAGCTATGTCTATCGGAAGTTTAGTCAAAGTAGCAGAAGTTCAAAGAGACCTAATAGCTCAGGGGAAACAGTTAAATCAGTTGCAAGAAAGTAATGAGAAATTGAGAAGTGGTTTTGAAACAATTAGACATTCTTTGAATGATTTGTTAGTTACAGTAGAAGGTTGGAAAGAAGATCTTGATGTGACAATAGCACTTCTTACGATCCAACATACTTTTCTTAATATTGAGAAAGAAACTGATTCTCTAAGGATAGAAGTGCAAATGCAAATAAAAGCAATTATTGCTGCAGCAGATGGTCGTGTGTATGGTGATATATTACCTTTAGGACACCTAGAAAATGTTCTAAGGAATTCCGCTTATCTACATGGGGCGAAAGTATTATTCACGGGAGGAGATTTGTATTAATATTATAATGCTTTGAGAGTGAGATTGTCTGATCGGGGATTAATAGTATACGTTCCTGTCAGTACCATGAAGCCTTTTCTTAGTTTTATTATTAGACCTTTTCCGAGTGCTTTTGGAGACTTAGTAGTGACATGGGATGGATTAGAGACCATGTTCATTTTAGGAGATCAATATCAAGGTTCGGGAGTTGATTATAAGACAGGTTTTATCTTAGTTAGGGAGAAGTATGTATGTGACAGTAATGTTTTCCAATTGCGAGTTGTATCTGTGGGTGGTTGTGAATTATCATTGGTTCATAGACAGACACCGACAGAATGTAACTTTATACAGTTTCCACTTGAATACCACATAATCTCCACCAGAACTCTTACTGCCGTTACTGCAAAGAATGTCCTGTTACGACGATGTGCCAGGGTAACAAGTTGACGTCATTCATTCTTCAAGGATCTAAGCTGTTTGACACCTCGTGTCGGGTGGTATCAACAGACTTCCTCGTAATTAGCCGTGCTGTGTTCAACAGTTCCGAGAAGATATTCATGCGTCACATGCGTAACGATCATGATGTAGTTCCAGTGCCTACAACAATGATACCAATAACTGTTCCGCTGTTATTGGAGAACGATGATCCGTTGATGGTCGAGTACCAGAAATATGTTTTACCATCCATATTGATAGTTTTAGTGGCTATTTTACTGATAATTCTTATTGTGGGAGTAGTTAAGCTTATTTGTGCTTGTAAGACTACATGCAAGGGCTCTAAGAAAACGACCCCAGTGACTTTGCAAGTACTTCATGAGAGCAGTACTTAAATCTGCAGTGCAGTAGACATTGCTAATTGAGCATAGCTCTATTTGTTATGTTTTATACATATGCTTTTATTTTGGTTCGCCATTAAGAGAGCGAGACGCTCTTATGGGGTGGCCGAGCACTATTTAAGGGACATATATATTCAATTCATAACTGCCATACTATAAGATGTGATGAAAGAGAGATAGCTGTAAGATGGTACTAGGTCAAACCGACAGTCGCAAAATCATTGCATTCAGCAAATAGTTTGGTTACCTCAGCTGTTTGGCTGATGAACACACAATATTGGCTCGGGTATGTGAAACAGATGACCGAGTTGATATGCGAGTGCGTAAGTTCGTACGTTAGAAAATATAGATTTTGTGTCTAATTCTGCCCAAAAATAAGTCTGATCGTTCATTAGCGAAGCTAGAGCGAGATCGTCAAGACGTGGTTTTGAGTGTTCCAATCTCTTAGAACTGGCAGAATAAGATGTCTGTGGTAACATGGTGGTGACACTGTGGTGACATTATGATGATATCTGTGGAATTTGGTGTGGTTATAGAGAGGACAATGCAAAACCTTTGCAATGTCGGTATTTCTCATGTGGTTGACTTAAGACTAGACGTTTAATGTCTAAGATGGAGTATGTGAGAGTTTTGAATTTAAAGACTTTTAGCCATAGTAAGACCTTTAGTCAGAGTTAGATTATTTTGACTTGATAATTCATTTATGATGCATTTTAATCTTTTCTTTGTTCATTCATTACTTGTTGGGTTGGTTTGAATAATAAATCTATTTTTGTAGGAAAGATTGCGTTTCCTTAAATGATCCATTCCTTTGGAGGATGATATTAGAGAGAGAGAGAGAGAATGCGCGAGGTGAATGCTGTGACGAGAGAGAGAGAGATTTGCTGAGAGAAAAAAAATGTGAGTAGTGTCTGAGGGTCAGGGTCGAATTACCATGTTCTCCTGAAGATAGATCGCAAATGGCCAGTTACGTAAACATTTCTACACGAAATGCTGAGTCTGTTAGGAGGGGTATAACATATGTATATTCTGTAATACATCAATGTGGAAATTGTAAACAGCCAATTTCTTGTTATTTTATGTGATAACATTTCATTACAGCTTTTTATGTGATAACATTTGAATGCAGCTTTTTAGGTGATAACATTCAAAACTGCTTTCTATGTGATAAAATTTGAATACAGCTTCTAATGTGATAACTTTTGAATACAGCTTTTTTATGTGATAACATTTCAATACAGCTTTTTGTGATAACATTTCAGTACAGCTTTTTTATGTGATGACATTTGAATACAAAGTTTTAATGTGATAACATTTCAATAAAGCTTTTAATGTGATAACTTTTGAATACAGTTTTTTATGTGATAACATTTGAATACAGCTTTTTATATGATAACATTTGACTACAGACTTGTATGCAATAACATTTCAATACAGTTTTTATGTGATAACATTTGAGTACAGATTTTTTATTTGATAACATTTGAGTAGCATTTTTATGTGATAACATTTGAATACAGCTTTTTATGTGATAACAATGTGATAACATTTGAATACAGCTTTTTGTGTGATAGCATTTAAATACAGCTTTTTATGTGATAACATTTGAATACGGCTTTTTATGTGATAACATTTGAATACGCCTTTTTGTGTGATAGCATTTAAATACAGCTTTTTATGTGATAACATTTGAATACGGCTTTTTATGTGATAACATTTGAATACACCCTTTTATGTGATAACATTTGAATACACCACAACAACAAAATTGTATTTTTCGTTCAAAAAATTCTGTGTTGACTTCGTTTCTTATCAATGTTTTTTTCCGATAATCTATCTCTAGGGAGAATACTCACATGTGTGGCTTCGCTAAGATTAGTCTGTAAATTTTGCATACTATATTTATTTGATCCCTTAGTCTGAAACAGGTTTATGTTTATCTGCATTTCCAAGAAAACTTCTTAGGTTACCAATGCATATAAAATATAAGTAAAAAGTGCGCCGAAGTTTTCTGTACATTGTATAATGAAAGCCACCGAAAATAGATTTATCTTTAGGTGGTCTCGGTATAATGCTGTATGACCCGCGGCCCATGAAACTTTAACCATGGCCCGGTGGTGGCCTATCCTATATCGTTGCCAGAAGCACGATTATGGCTAGCTTTAACCTTAAATAAAATAAAAACTACTGAGGCTAGAGGGCTGCAATTTGATATTTTTCATGATTGGAGGGTGGATGATCAACATACCAATTTGCAGCTTTCTAGCCTCAGTAGTTTTTAAGATGTGAGGGCGGACAGTAAAAGTACGGACAGAATAAAGTGCGGACGGACAGACAAAGCCGGACAATAGTTTTCTTTTACAGAAAACAAGAACAACCTTGTTGCTCTCAGTGTAATGAAAATTTTGGGAGTTTTTATTATGAAAAACTTACAACATATTCAATGTTATATCGCCTTTTAACATGAACGTCTGTTTTTATTAAAATGATGTCCAGACTTTGAAGTAAAGACTAACTTTTGAGTTATTCATATATTTTTAAAATGTATCCTAAGGTTTGTTAGATACTGGATTATCTTGCGTCACTTTTTGACAAATATTTTGTGCAATATACCTTTTTATAATGATAAAAGCAAATGAGATGAGGACGAGCAATATCAATGTGTTGAAAATGTATATATATATATATATATATATATATATATATATATATATATATATATATATATATATATATATATATATATATATATATATATACCTCTAACTTCCGGAGCAACAGCTCGAAGAACAATCCAAGGCGGTTCAGGGAAAGGCACTGTCCTTATGCATTTTATTAAAATATGCCGACGTTTCACAACTCCTCATAGTTGCATTTTCCAGGCTGCAAACAGCGAACATGGCAATCAGTAAATTAAAATTAGAATCACAAGTCAGAATTACAATTACAATAAAACGTTCACAATAAAATGGCTAAAACCTATCCTAAAAGAACAAGTAAAAGGCTGTAACAACCTACCCAGAAGGAAGTTAAAAACAAACTACTGCACTCGCATTGAGTATTACAAAAGAGAGAGAAAATAAATAAATAAATAAACATACAGACAGAGAAGAAACAACTTAACAAGACCATCAGGCAATAAACAGTTGTGTAGAGGATGTGTGGGAGTTTAATGGTGGTACACTTAATTTAATAATAATAGATTCAAGTATTGTTAAATCATTTGCTTTTTGTACTTGTCCTATTACTGAAAAATCTTTATTTTCTATGAATGTTTTACATATCTTCGAGTGATTCCTGATATTAGACTGTTCAGGGCTGGATAATCTGCTCCCGGTTCTAAAGCTGACTCCTCTATGAGCATCGATGCGAACCCGCAACAGCCTCCTAGTACATCCGACATAGATCCCCTGACTACATCTGGGGCACTTGTACTTATATATAACGTTGGATGTAAACAAGGGACTGAGCTGGTCTTTAAACTTGAAGAGAGCGCCAACTGTTCGGGGTTCCTCGGGATGAGCTTGAGGTTAAAGGCCGGTAATTCCTTTCGAAAGATGTTGAGAATTTTCTTCCTGAAAGAATCATCTTGCATATAAGGGAACGCGGCGTATAAATTCATCTTAGGGACGGTGTAATAAAGAGGAGGTGGCGTCATCTTCTTGTTCAACATGCTATTTAACTGTTTAAAAAACAGTTTGGACGGAAAACAGTTGTTCCTGAAATAATTTGTGAGATATGTTATTTCGTCGTGAAAAGTTAGCCAATTAGATGACAGAGTAAAAGCCCTGTGGAGGAGCGTAGAAAGAGCATTTAATTTAAAATTGAAAAAACAAGAGCTATAAAAATTCATACCCAAACCCGTAAACGTATCTTTACGATATATGCCAGTGTAGAATCCTACCGAGTTCCTGGACACCAGAACGTCCAAAAATGGGAGCTTGCTGTTAGATTCTTTTTCTAGAGTAAATTTTATGTTGGGGGGTTGGGTATTTACGAAGTGCAAGAAAGAGTCTGCATTAAAATTTCGTTTAAATAAGACAAACGTGTCATCAACATAACGTTTATAAAATAAAGGGAGGAAGGACAAGGGACAGGCGTCCATTATGCGCTCTTCCAGAGAGTTCATAAAAATGTTGACAAACGTAGGTCCCAAAGGACTTCCCATGGCCATTCCTTCCACCTGTTTATACAAAACGCCATTAAAAATAAAGGCTGTGTCCAGCACGGCCAACTCTAAAAATTGTTTAAAATGATTCTTGTTGAAATTATGAAATAAGACATCGTCATCAGGAAAAAGCTTATTTAAAATAATCTGAATTGTTTCCTCCACAGGGATATTGGTGAACAGGGATTCGACGTCCAGGCTAACCATGAATAAGTCGGAGTCCTGTTTAATAATTTCCTCCTTGAAGTCGCTAGAGCACGTTAAGGTGTTAGGGCCTCTAGTTAATGGTTCCAGAATAGGTACTAGGAATTTAGCAAGATCATAATTGGCTGTGTTAATAGAGGAGAGAATAGGACGCATTGGGACATCGGTCTTGTGTACTTTGGGCAAACCATACATAATACCGTATGAAGAACCTGTAACGAACAAACTTTGGTACATACGTTCGTCTATAATATTATTTTGTTTCAATGTTCTGAGAAATCGGTTAATTTTGTCCTCGGATGTAGTGATAGTATACAGGTCAGGGGAGCCGAGTTTCTTAAATTTTGATGTGTCATTAAGAATATTTTCCATTTTATTTATGTATTCCTGTTTATTGAGAATAACCGTACCCTTACCTTTGTCTGGTTTAACGATAATGATGTCCTTATCGTTGGCTAAGTTCTTAAGGGTCAGGTAATCCTCTCTCCCGAAGAATGGGGTCCATCTTGTTTTTAAGTTGTTGAAGGTGCTGTGGGCTAATGCTGAAATCTGTGATCTTAGGTTATCTATATTGGTGCTAAAAGGAAGGTCAATAATCCTGTGAAACAATGATTCTATAGGGAGAAAAAATTGTTGGTAATTAGGTTTAAAATTCGGGAGACAAAAGTCCAGTCCCAAAGAGAGGAGAAATTCCTCCCTCTTCGACAATACTCTGTTTGACAAGTTGAAGACGGAATTTATGTTTTTACTGAAAACAGGAATACTAACACCTAAACTCTTTAACTTCTTATCATGTCTGCTAACAATGCATTGAAGAAAGTTATTGATGGTCTTGTTAAAAAAGCGAGTGAAGATAACAGAATCTAAAAAAGTGAGTGATTCGAACACTTTGGTTTTATGTCCCGAGACCGTGTCTTTGAGTCGCTTTAAATCCTTGTACTTCGAATTAATCTCAATTTCTAACAATTTCTTAGTAGCATCGATATAAAATTCAGAGTGATACAGAGAAGCCTTATATAGTTTAAACTTAACAAATTTTGGAACAATGTTATTCGGTTGGCAGTACTGTAGAAAATCTAAATCTAATTTAGCTTTTTACAGTTTCTTGGTAAATTTCTCCAATAAACGGCATTTGGCAAGGAGAGATGTTCCATATCTGGTCCGAATCAACTCGTGGAAATGGTTCAGTCCTCCAGCACGAAGTTTGAGTAGAAAGAGGAAGGCGAAGAAAATTCCAAAAGATGCCATGGCGCCAGTTGAACTGTCTGTAGAGAGACTCCCGATGATACCTCTTAACTTCCGGAGCAACAGCTCGAAGAACAATCCAAGGCGGTTCAGGGAAAGGCACTGTCCTTATGCATTTTATTAAAATATGCCGACGTTTCACAACTCCTCATAGTTGCATTTTCCAGGCTGCAAACAGCGAACATGGCAATCAGTAAATTAAAATTAGAATCACAAGTCAGAATTACAATTACAATAAAACGTTCACAATAAAATGACTAAAACCTATCCTAAAAGAACAAGTAAAAGGCTGTAACAACCTACCCAGAAGGAAGGTAAAAACAAACTACTGCACTCGCATTGAGTATTACAAAAGAGAGAGAAAATAAATAAATAAATAAACATACAGACAGAGAAGAAACAACTTAACAAGACCATCAGGCAATAAACAGTTGTGTAGAGGATGTGTGGGAGTTTAATGGTGGTACACTTAATTTAATAATAATAGATTCAAGTATTGTTAAATCATTTGCTTTTTGTACTTGTCCTATTACTGAAAAATCTTTATTTTCTATGAATGTTTTACATTTCTTCGAGTGATTCCTGATATTAGACTGTTCAGGGCTGGATAATCTGCTCCCGGTTCTAAAGCTGACTCCTCTATGAGCATCGATGCGAACCCGCAACAGCCTCCTAGTACATCCGACATAGATCCCCTGACTACATCTGGGGCACTTGTACTTATATATAACGTTGGATGTAAACAAGGGACTGAGCTGGTCTTTAAACTTGAAGAGAGCGCCAACTGTTCGGGGGTTCCTCGGGATGAGCTTGAGGTTAAGGGCCGGTAATTCCTTTCGAAAGATGTTGAAAATTTTCTTCCTGAAAGAATCATCTTGCGTATAAGGGAACGCTGCGTATAAATTCTTGTGATTTTAATTTTAATTTACTGATTGCCATGTTCGCTGTTTGCAGCCTGGAAAATGCAACTATGAGTAGTTGTGAAACGTCGGCATATTTTAATAAAATGCATAAGGACAGTGCCTTTCCCTGAACCGGCTTGGATTATATATATATATATATATATATATATATATATATATATATATATATATATATATATATATATATATATATATACATACATACACACACACTCACACACAACATCGTTGAATTTGTGATAACGACAGTTAACAGCGGATAGGACATCGAGATAATTTTCAGCATTATAGGATATAATCGGACAGGGGAAAAGGCTTTGAATTTCGAATGTAGGTGAACAGGAATTTCCGGAATTTGACTTATGTCCCTATTAGATGATATTTTAGCAGTGATCATTTCCATTTCTAAACTCGACTCCCGTAGAAGGAACACGAATGGAAAACGTTATGTACTTCACTATTGCATGTGTAGGTAATCGTGTTTTTCTACCTTAGGAAATTAAAACTTTCATAAGGTATACGTCAGTAAAAAAAAACACGTAGGATTTTCAACCATATTCAAGAATAGTGTGCGTCATATTAGATGTGATTCAAGACTGTATCTGTCAAATTCCATCAATCTGGAATTCGATAATGACTGGGGCGTGGGCTGGCCGGTAGGAGGTTGAGGGCGGAGGAGGAGGAGGAGGAGGAGGAAGAGGAAGAGGAAGAGGAGGAGAAGGAGGAGGAAGAAGAGGAAGAGGATGAGTAGGAGTGGAGAACTAACACGAGGAAACTACAAATCCTGACAGACAGGAATGACAGGAATCCCAGGATCCTCTTGTCTAGGACCAGACTCTCCTTGTCTTCACAGGTGAGCTGGCATCGGGTGTTAATTCCACGGGGCAACTGAATACCTTTGAAGTGTCGTGAGTATTGTTGCGCATTATTTTTCCGCTTAAACCCAGGACATCCGGAGAGGAAGTTTTGTGGGCGTGGGGGTGAGTGGTATCGAAGAAGAATCCCAAGGTCTTTCCGGAGTTATTGGGTTGCAAAAGGTTGAGGAGGAGGTTCCAATTGTCCAGTTGATTGGCGATGGACAGATGCCATCGAGTCCTTTACGCTGTTGACAGAATTGTCTTTTCCTTTCTAAGTGATGTATAGTATTTGAAGAAATTATATTTGACAGATAGTTTAAGAGTACTCAACGATTAAAATTACCTGAACACAATAAAAACAAGTAAAAAATGCGCCGAAGTTTCTTCGGCGCTATCGAGTTTCCTATACAGCGTATAATCAAGGCCACCGAAAATAGATCTATCTTTCGGTGGTCTTGGTATAATGTTATATGAGCCCCGGTCCATGAAACTTTAACCACAGCCCGATGGTGGCCTGTTCTATATCGTTGCCAGACGCACGATTATGGCTAACCTTAACCTTAAATAAAATAAAAGGTACTAAGGCTAGAGGGCTAAAATTTGGTATGTTTGATGATTGGAGGGTGGATGATCAACCTACCAATTTGCAGACCTCTAGCCTTAGCAGTTTTTAAGATCTAAAGGCGGGCAGAAAAAGAGAAGACAAAAATTGCCGACAGAAAAAGTGCGGACTGACAGACAAATCCCTCTCAATAGTTTTCTTTTACAGAAAACTAAAAGTCTTAACAATTAGTTCTTGGATTAAGAAAGAATTACAATATTTTTCGGATAATATTTTAAGGGCATCTAGCAAATAAGATTATCTATTGGTAGTAAAATAACATTAATAATTAGTTATAGTGTTAAAGAAAAAAATAGACTATTTCTGATAACGCAAACGTTTGCTTGCAAAGCACTTAAAGCAAATAACAATGAGGGAAGGACTGCCTTAAGATATTAGATTTTTTTTAAAAAGTCCCCTTGGAACATAAAAAAAGATCATATATTTTTGCCAGAAAACCTATAGGGTCGATGTAATATTCCAGGATTATATTGTATAGCCAAGAACGCAAGGAGTAAAATATAAAATATTAGTTATCCATATATGTATATATATTTATACATATATACATATATGTATATTTGTATATATGTATAAATATATACATATTATATATATATATATACACGAGTATATATATATATATATATATATATATATATATATATATATATATATATATATATATATATATATATAATATATTTACAGAGAGAGAGAGAGAGAGAGCGAGCTAATTTGCCTATCGTGTACCGTAGTGAGCAGTTTCGTCAATGACTATATCAGACAAAAGTTAGCCTGGAAATATTCCATTAATAGAGACACAGATAGAAAAACTTCATTCAGAAACGAGACTATATATAACAGCTGTTATTTGAGTGTAATGTTTACATGACATCTCTTTGTCAACAAAGTTTGGAGACCATTGTTTTCTCTTCGTCAAAAGGTTCGTGACAAATCTGTATAACGAATGTAATGAAAATTCGATTGGGACAAAGATAGAGAGGGAATATGAGTTTTATATATATATATATATATATATATATATATATATATATATATATATATATATATATATATATATATATATATATATATATAGTATATATATATATACGCACACACATATATTATGTATTTATATATTTATGAATACATAATATATATATATATATATATATATATATATATATATATATATATATATATATATATATATATATATAATTACATAATATATATACATATATATATCACACTATCATAGGGAAATGAAGAACTAAGCGTAAATTCTGATAGGCTTAGATATGGACTTAATATAAAGACTAAACATGATAAAACATCTTTGGCTTTCTTAGACTAAAGGAACCGAGGAAGTCTAGGGCTAAATTTAAGTCAGATACACTAGGCATTTGCTCTAGAAAGCACTAAGTCGCAGCTCTAGGATATTAGCGTTAAATCACTAATAATACAAGAGGGAATCTGTCAGAGTTAGGTATGAATCGTCCTCATACGAAGAAACCAAGAATTAAAACAAACAGTCTGTAACTTTAAATGTGAAGGAATACAGTATCTTTTACCTATGAATGAATGAAAAGAGAGATCGATTT
>JANJGK010006847.1:2500-15000 GCA_039081455.1 Macrobrachium rosenbergii
TAGGGGGGAATAACAGATTAATTCCCAATTACATGACGGAATCAAAGCTACAGGGAGGGAGGAATGTACAGTATATCCTTGACAGGTTCCCCCTTTCGGGTGTGAGGGTCTTAGCTAATTCCTCCCGACTGGCCCGTGACCTTACATAAGGTGGATTGTGGCTCTGCACATCTAAAGGAACCTACCTAACTGCTAAGAGGGGGTTCTGAATTGGCTAATTTACAGGCCTAACCTATCCAAGCATATAGATACTTTTACTAACTGGCTAGGATGATGGGATAAATCTACGCCTAGACAAATGCACACTGCAAATACTCAACCTAACCTAACCTACTATCCACACGACCAGGGCACTGCACGAACTTGCAACAAAGAATGGCACGCACTGAGTTATGATCGGCACTACGCTTTATGACTAAAACGCAACAGATTGAAACTTGCCTAACCTGAAGGGTAATTCACAATGTAGGGTTAAGTAATATATCAGTTTGAGTCTAGAGTGGGTTGGAAGGTGGTTAGTTGGAAAAGGGTTAGTATTACAAAGGCCTAAGTGGTTAACGGTTAATGCTACAGGCTCAGAGGTCACACAGGCTACCTTCTCTGGGCAGGTGCCAGGATCGCTCTGAGATGGAGGCAGCATTGTGCCAACGGGCACGAGTGCCAAGAGATCTTATGGCTCTGACTCACGAGGTAAATTTCTTCTGCCCCTTCTTCTTCTTCGGGGGCCTCCAGGGTCTGGCTAGGCCATTCCTAGGGGGCGATGAGGGTACTGACTCTGAAGAACGGCCAGGAGTGCCATCAGGAGCAGGATCAGGGGCAGCCTCGGGGGCTACGGGCTGGCCTCCTACTTCGGCTGCTGCGACAACCGTCGTGGGAAGAGAACCAGCGTCTGCGTCCTGGCCGGACAGCTCCTGGTCGACCAGAAAAGAGGTAATGTCCAGGCCTGCCAGAGGGTCGTCCTCGGCAGGTGGAAGAATGTGGGAAGAAGAAATGTCAGGGGTCGGAGGTTCACACTTTGCGATGATCACAGTGGTGACATTTGGGGGATCTCCCATAGGAAGATCCAAGTCATGTTCGGGGCCCGGCACTGGCACTGACTCAGGGCCCGGCTCGGGAAGTGCGCTTGGCAGGGAGCATCCCACCAAGATGGATGGAGCTTGGCACTGACCAGTGCTGGTAAGGGGCACTGGCAGTGAATTAATGTCAGACAAAGCTGAAGGGGGACCAGGGGATCGAGACCCCTCGGAGTCTCTGGCATGAATGTGGACAGCGATTCCTGTCTCAGTGAGAGGATTGGGCCTCTCGGTTCAGGGGAATTGGCTGCTGCAGCTAGCCTACTGGGGCACTTTGCCCATCTTTCAGAGTGACCCCTTACGTTGCAGGGCCTGCAGCGGTAATTGGTTCGCTCCATTTTGAATGAGGGAGTAATTCTTAGGTGGCCGTCCGGTCGCAAGCCCCACGGGCTAAGCCTAGAATGTGGTTGATTAGTATCGGCGGACGGGGGCACAGCTGTCACAAAGGCTGTGTCCCTATCTGAAGGTGTGGTGCTGGAGGTGCTGGCGGAAGCAGTCAGGCAACAGAGTGGTGTGGGGGTGGGACATCCCCAGAGGATGTCTCGACCAAGCAGGAACTCCACTCCGTTCCTAATACGCTTGAAAACGCCAAGACGATGCACCTTATCGCTCAACGGTGGGGACGGTCAGGGACTCTTCGTCCACCCAGGTCACAGTCCACTTGGTGTGCTCCTCTACCGTGGCACTGGCGGGCACCTGGGGCCCGATCGATCAGACTAATGTCTGAGCCAGTGTCGGCAGTAGTTGGCAGGTGCACTTGGGGGGCTGGAACCATCCAGAGAAGCCACTCAGACGGTCTGTGTCCAGACCCTCTCAGAGTGAGTTCTCTCTGGCGGCTCAGCTAAGGAGATGGTGGCACTGATCATGTTCACGTGCCTGGGTGTGATGACATGTTTTGGGCATGCAGGATACCCAGCAGAAGAGTATCCTAAAGCTCCACAGTCTCGGCAGGAGCCCCGGTGATATGTTGATCTCCCGGCAGTGACGGTTTGCTGGAAGCCGGTGTTGAATTAGGCGGAGAGGAGGACTGACGGTTGCTGGTAGGCTGCCGAGAGTTGTTGCCCTGCTGATTGCCATCCTTATAGCAACAATCTGCTTCAGCATGGCCATACCTTTTACAGATGGAACACGGAGGTTTGTTAGGCGGGCCGTTCCGCGAGCGATTGAGGCCTGAGAGGTGTCTGGGTAGTACTATTTTGCCCTGCAAGGTGCCATAGGAAGGGTTGTATGTCTCCCAGGCATCAGCTAAGCGGCAGGCTTCCTTGAAGGTGGCTGGCTGCTTATCATTAAGATACACAGCCAGAGGCCCGGGCGCACACTGGAAGAGATCCTCCAGCATGGTCCGGTTGAACAAATCCTCAAAAGTGTCGCACCGCGTAGACTCTAGCCAGTGGGTCCCTGCTTGGGTTTTGTGACAAGCCCATTCCGTCCAGGACCAGCCGACATTCTTAGCCATACCTCTGAATCTTTGTCTCCACCTCTTAGGGGTGATTTCATATGCCTTAGCGATGGCCTCACGGACGGCAGCCATTTTCCCTCGTTTATCTCTGTCCAGGGCTCGGTGAGCAGCCTTAGCCTTCCCGTCTAGGTGCTTGGTAAGCAGTAAGGCCCTCTCAGCCAGGCTGACGTTATAGGTCTCAAAGAGGAATTCGATCTCTTCGAGCCATTGTTCCGGCTCGTCTTCAGTCCACTTTCCCACAAGGTTATTGACTGTCGACAGAGAGGTATTTGTTGCCGATGGAGTGGGGCTAGAGGCTTGCTGTGCTGCTAAAGCTTCTGCGCTTTCCTTCTTGGCTCTCTCCAACTTGAGCTCCCGGTCTTTGAGGGCTAGTTCATGCTGTCTTCGTTTTTCTTCTCTCTCTTCTTCTTCTCTCTGCTGCTCGGCTTCTTGCTGCCTTTGTTCTTCTTTATACTTTCTCTTCTCAGAGATCTGTTCCTTTACAAACCTTTGAAGGGCCTGGCCGGAAAGACCGTCCTCCTTCCCTATATTCCTGAAGTATTGGTGCTCCTCGGTTGACATGTTGCTGATGGGAAGGGGTGCTGAGTGAGTTACGTGGGTGTTCCAGGAGGAAAAGGTTTGTGACGATGAGGAAGTGTCCTTCGACTAGTGGCACTTCAATGAGTGGCACCTTTGAATGAGGAGGCACTGTGGAGGAGTGTGCCTTGCGAGGGTCACACTAGGGGAAAGCGTTCCTGAAGGAAGTCTGAGTCCTTATGGGCGGATACGCTGGTAAATGGAGTGCTCCTGAAGGCTCTACGGTCCTTATGGGCGGATGCACTGTTAATGGGGTATTCCTGAAGGAGCTGCAGTCCTTATGGGCGGAAACACTGGTTGTATGGCACACTGTTTCTTCAATGCAGGTGCAGTGCCACGTGTCCCTCCTTTTATGACTGTTATAGGCGTCTACAACCATTCCAGGTCCCTTGTTTGAAGACAGTCTGGCCAGCGGAGATGGAGGAACCCGCAGCGCGTCAGCTGCAGATGAGGTCAGAAGCAAGTCTCTGCCCTGCTTTTGAAAAGCAGGTTGCATTCGTCGTCGGGCAGGGGGGGTTGGGGGCGGGCGGCCAGCTGTACCTGCAAGCATGTCGAAAGGCCAGCAAGGAGGGTATGGGAAAAGCACACTTATCATTATATGCGTATGGAATAAAAGACTACCTGTTCCCCAGCCCCAAATGCCCTTCTGCCCTTCATAAACATTATGGTTCCATTATCTAAAATTAATTCCTAAAAATCCACTAACGATTGGTTCCTTTTTCAGATACAAAGATCGATTAAACCCTCTTTTGACCTCTAACGTGGTATATAAGTATACTTGCCCTAAGTGTAACTCTGGAACATATGTTGGATCCACAAGGAGGTTACTGAGGGTCAGAATCGACTCTCATCGGGGATTAAGCTCTCGGACTGGCTGTAGGCTCTCCAATCACGAGCATTCAAGCATAAGAAACCATTCGAAAATTTGTAAAACATATATTGATAGAAACGATTTCTGTATCATAGGCCAAACAACTAATGCATGCGAACTGCCTGTCCTGGAATCATTATTTATTAAACAACTAGTTCCCCAGTTAAATACCCAGACCTCCTCTACTCAGCTGTACCTGGGTTAACTTTTTTTATGCATTCTGTCTTCTGCCTTCTTGGTATAAGGTTGGTTAGCAATCTTTGATTTTGCTTTTATGTCTTTTTTGTTTTTTTCGTTTTTTTTTTATCTTGTATTCTAACTGTGAAGTATTTTATGGATTTTATTGATTTTTAGAGCAATTTTAAAAGTAATTTTATTCATTATTTAACATATTCCCTGATGAGGTAATAAAGCTTTTTATTACGAAACGTTGGAAATAAAGAATTATGTTGAGATGAATACATTTCCATGGTCCACCTTCGCGCTAATGTGTGCCACTGGCCGTCGCCTTGCTTCTGTTCTTTGATATGTATATATATATATATATATATATATATATATATATATATATATATATATATATATATATATATATATATATATATATATATATATATATATATATGAGTATATATATATTGTAAAGATTAGCGCCAGAACAAGCTAAAAAAACACCTCCTTTCTCCTTCACTTGGCCGATAGATAGGCCCCTGTCTATTTGAACCTGTGAGAGGTAGTGAAATCTGGTTTTAAGGCACACTCAGGAGATAATCTAAGCTAAGGGCAGTAACTGGCTGGTGCCCTTTCTTTTGGTATAGGAGCTGTGACCTGGTCAGGCCATCGCCCCACTCCTGCACCCGATCAGAAGTAATAAAAGGCCATGGCGCCAGAATAACGCTCTCACACACTGCCCAGACACAAATGTAGGAGGTCACGAGTTCAGACATCTCCCCCCCACCGCCCCTTTTCCTCATCGCCACGTGGACATAGCTGCCCTTTGCTTTGTACTCCAACCATGTGGCCAGTATCCATTGTACGTGGTGAATTGCAAATCCCAGAGCGAGCGGAAACTCAACTGCAGCCCTTTATCATCACAAGGGCACCCTTCCTACTCGCAACCTATCTACAACCCAAGAGTACGGCCTTGTGGGAGGCCTTTGTCTACACACACACGTGGACCCCTTGCGGATGTTGCCGAGAAGGACCCTGCAAAGTTTTAAAGTACCCAGAAAGAATTGCTTAGTCATGTTATTTTCACCCTTGTGCATTTACTAAACTTCTGGGCCTGTAATGTGGATATTCCCTGAGCTTCTTGGTTCAGTCCCAGTCCACATGTTCACTACCTTCTTGCCCTAAGTCACTAGTT
Source organism: Macrobrachium rosenbergii (assembly GCA_039081455.1). Lineage (NCBI taxonomy): Eukaryota > Metazoa > Arthropoda > Malacostraca > Decapoda > Palaemonidae > Macrobrachium > Macrobrachium rosenbergii. The sequence continues at coordinate 7,846 of JANJGK010006847.1, forward strand.
AAGCCTCGAGGCTGTCTTTGGCACCCTCAGCACACCCTTGAGTAAAAGCATTCCCCAAATTCCATCCTTAGATTGTAACTTGGGTCCTCATATCGTTTCAGAAGGATGATCATAGCAGAATTCTCCTTGGTTCATGTTCCTGGCATTCCCAAGCTTTTCCTCCCCCCCTCCCCTCTGGAGGACTTTCTACTGCAGCAGCAATTGAACGTGTTTTTAATTAATTTTCCCTTTGCTCTTGTCTGTCATATAAATATACCTATTTTTGTATCCATGTGTTTCACGCATTTCTCTTTGAGAAAGATCCCTAAGCTACTGTATAACTCTTTTTATTTTTCTGTTTTATATTCTCCTGGGTAGCTTACAAGGCCATTGTAGAGTAAAGTACTGAATGCGGATTCTTAAAATTTACCTGCACCAGGAAACATAAAAATGGCGACCTTGCCAGGATTCTCATAACGATTGCATCCCCCCCCTCTCCTTTTGTTTGTTTGTGTTGCTATTTGTAAAATCAGCAATTAGTTCAGCTAAGCTGGATATGAGACAGATTACGAACCTTTGAAAAGTCAGCAATTAGCTCAGCTAAGCTGGATATGAGACAGATTATGAACCTTTGAAAAGCCAGCGCAACAGGCCAAGGAAATTCTGCGTAAGTAAACTGTTTATTTAGCGTAGGACACTTTAGCAAACATGACTAAACCTAGGAATTTTTTTTATAGTAGGGCGCATGTCAAAGGAAAACGAGAGGGGGGATAGCCAAAATTTAGCTTTTGAAAGCCTTTGCACGTGGCTTGCATGCCATTCAAGTAGGTTATTTAGGCTCTAACCCATTAAAGGAGTAGTGCCCGATATTCCTCCTGTGAAAACATGTGATTTCGAAATCGAATCCTTAAGTAGGCGCAAGAAATTGACTGCAAACACGTGTTCGAAAGTCAGACTAGCATCGCTGACTCATTTTACTCTCTCTCTCATTTAGAAATAGGTCGGGATCGTATATTATGCTGGGCAAATGCGAAGGACTGGTAGAGTTCAACCAACGTCGTTTCGTTCCCTCCGTTCGGGGAAGTACCGAGTCTGTTTACAAACATTAACTTCATTCATTCATTCGTCGCAGACAGCTGGCCCAGGAGCCTATCAGATAAACAGACTGGGAGGCAAACGGCCTTGACCAACATTCGTAGCCCAGTTAGGAAATGTGTGAAAATTTGTTTGTTTGATTTTACTTTGCTTTCCCCCGGCTTGCTCCGCCAAATTGTTTGCATTATTTGGGGTCTGACCTTATATGTTCTGTATTGTTCTGTTTTTTGTTTGTTTTGTTTTGTGCATTTACTAATGCTGTGTGTGTTGTATATCTATTATGAATTTGAGATTACCACCCACCTAATTGCCATTGAGAATAAAACTTCTCCCATAAGTAAGTAAAACTAGTGCTCTCGCTAATCAGACCTTGTCTGTGCGGGAATTCTGGGGACCTATATATTCCAATCTCGTCCTCAAGTCAGCCCGTTTTGTCGGTACCTGGGGAGACCAATCATTTGCTCATTATCGTCCCCAAATCAGCCCTCTTCGTCGGAAAATCTGGATACCTATATATTCCAATCTCTTCCCCAAGTCAGCCCGTTTTGTCGTTACCTTGGGAGACCAATCATTCGCTCATTATTGTCCCCAAATAAGCCCGCTTCATCGGTAAATTGGGAGACCTATATATTCCAATCTCGTCCCCAAGTCAGCCCGTTTTGTCGGTACCTTGGGAGACCAATCATTTGCTCATTATCATCCCCAAATCAGCCCGCTTCGTCGGCAACTTGGGAGACCAGAGAATTCTCATTCCTAATTCCCCGCTGTAGCCTGCTGTGCCAGGGCGGGAGATCATTCATATGTCCTTTGGAGAAAATTCCAAATTCCCACAGCTCTGGAAAATTAATTCTGTGTGTTACTTGCATCCTCTCCCACCTGCAAAATGTTGACAAGATCTCAGCAGAGCGAGGATTTCAAGTTCTTCATGTCCTCCGGGAAGGAACTCGTCCTTTCCAGGAGATAACTAAGAGACTGGGTACAGGAGAGGATGGACGTGATACAGGCAGAAAGGGAGGCCCAGGAGAGACGAGAAGAAGCAGTAGCGGAGAGACAGAAGTGAGAAGCAGAGAGACAGGCTCAAGAGAAACGAGAAGCGGAGAGATAGGAACGAGAAGCTGAGAGACTGGCTCAAGAGAAACAAGAAGCCACGGAAAGGGAAGAGAGGGACAAGCAGCGTGCCCATGAACTCGCGCTGCTGCAAAGGCATGGCCGTTCGCCTCCACCTGCCACCCAGGGGATGAGTGCCTTCAGCCAGGCTCTCGCCTGCATGCCAAAATGGATGGAGGCCGAGCCCGAGGTGGGGCTCGACACCACTGAGACAGTCTTAAAGGCCTGCGCCCTGAGTGCAGCCGAACTCTCCCTGGTGTTGGGCAAGTTCTTTGGAGGGAAGGCCCTTATTGCCTACAAAGCTCTCCCACCGGAGGAGCAAGAAAATTGGGACGTCGTCCGCCAGACTATCGCCAAGGTGTACGAAATAACCCCCGAAAGGTGGAGGAGGCGCTGGCGAGGGCAAGTTAAGGAAGTAAACCAGACCTGGGCAGACTGGGCCTACCAGTCAGAGTACTCCCATGCCAAATGGTTCGAATCCGAGGGGGTTTCGACCCTCAACGAGGCAATTGAACAAATGAAGATAGGGCACTTCCTACTCTACGCCCCTCCGGACCTTGCCCCACACATCGCCGAGAAGGAGCCCCTGACCTTAGCTTATTGCTCCCGGTTAGCTGACGTCTGGGATACCTATCACCCGCAGGAGAGCTTCCTGAAGAAGAAGGTTCAGCCACCCTCCTGGCTCTCAGGTGCCCCTCAGCAGAAGAATGGGCACTCCTCGAGACCTGCATTATGTGGGTACTGCAATAAGATAGGGCATCCCACCAAACAGTGCCGGAATAAGCCCACCGTAAATGCAAAGCCCTCTCCCCGCCCCCTATCACAAAACACGCCTGCGCCCTCCCCAGGGGTAGTGCAAAGGGATTATAGTAAAACTTACTGCACTTCTTCCAGTGTCTATGTGCATTCTGCAACATGGGTGAAATGCCCTAATAATAACTCCAAACCCGCCTCCATCGTCTTAGCGGTGACTAATTCCAAGTCCCTCGGCCCTCCTGCACAAGGTCCCATCTTTGTAGCCCCTCCAAGGGGTAAGTACCCAGGTCGCAGAGTCACGGCATTCGATGACTCAGGCGCCCAGATTTCCCTCATACGGGAAGACAGAATTCCGTATGGGGCGGTGATAAACAGGCGGGACTTAGTAACGATCGAGGGAGTGAATCGCTACAAAATGATCCTCCCTACGGTCCAACTGAGGGTCACCAGACCCCGCAGAGCCAGGACACTCTGTCTCACCGTAGCAGAACACATTCCAGGAGGCTATGACGTCCTCCTGGGCCAGGACTTTATGTCCCCCTCCAAACCACAACAATTCCGGGGTCCAAATTCCCCAAGTAATCCTCCAAATCCGAGTCCAGTGCCCGGCACGGCATCAGTGCCAGTGCCGAGGCCCCAGCCAGATCTCCCTTCAGGAGAATCTCGCCTATCAACTCCTCTGCCAGTGCCACTCGGGCACACTGAGCAGTGCCAATCTCTGTCCTTCCCGACAGACGAGACCACTACCACATCGCTACCAGCGCCAGTGCCAATGTCAGTGCCAGAGCACGCCCCTGATCCCCCTCCAAGGGATCCAACTCCAAACCCCCTCTCTTCGCCCAGCCTGGTGCCGCTGCCAGTGTCTGTAGCAAGAGAGACGGGTTCTCCTGACCCCAGTGGAGGCTCACCCAACGGCACGGATTAGCAACCAGGGCCTGAGCTGGTCACCACTGCATGCGAGTCAACCACGCACCCCCCGTCCGTCCCCTCTCTCTCGCCGCCCGCCACAGATACTTTCGTGAGTCACGATTCTGCCCTGCCTCGCTGGGCCGATGAATTCTGCGAGCTGCGCCAATTAATGTCCGAGCTGGCGAACAAAATTCCTGTGTCAGTTTTCGCAGCAGCTGACCCAGATGGCACCCCTTGCCGCCCTTCGGCCTCGGGCCCTCCGATTCCCTGGCCAAGGACCACGGTCCAAAGAGGAGAGGTTCGTGGCAGAATTACTATGGGTGTGGGCGATTGCAGGTAGTCCACAATGAGCTCCCGAGCTCTTCTGGCACCTGTGCAAACTTGGCATAGGGCCACCTCTTCAACTTTCAAAAGTCTTGGCACCTCTCATCCAGAAGAGGATGTCAAGGCCTTCCACTATCGTCTTCCTTTCATATGGAACTTCTATCCCTCATCCTTCTCTGTCGATCTTTCCTTTCCGCTTTTCCTTAATTACCACTACTAGAGGCAGTTAAAATATGGAATATCATCCCCTTTAAAAAGCATTCATCATTTTACTTTGAAGCAGTAAGAGAGACAGAATAGGAAGTGGCACGCCCTTACGCCTGTACCTTGGCACAAGGCAGGCGTGTCAGCTCTTCCTGAAGAGGCTGCGCCCTTTGGGTTTCCTTTCCCAGTCCTTGGGCTGAGAGTTAGTCCTGGCCGTCGGGTATTGGTGATGGACGTTAAATTAATACATAAACAATAAATACCTCACTCTGTTATCATTCACTCTTCTGCATATATTATTTCCTCTTTTATTTAATTTTTTTCTATTTGTTAACGAATCTCGAGCCACATAACTCCTGCCCTTGTGAGTTTTAACGTTACCTTTGTAATACCAGCGGCGTCCCCCGCCCTTCAGTAAGCGGTCACGTCCTTTGCTTGTCATTCTGTTTAGTTTTCCTTTTACTTTTATTTTTTAGTTATTTTTTCTCTTGTGGAGAAATCTATTCCTGTCCCGTCCCTTTTCATTTGTTTATTTTCCCATTCATACTTCGAGCAAGTATCTATTTATAGCTTACGCCCGAGTTGTGGGCTGTGGAAGTAAAAATTTAGCATTGTTTAAGTTTAGCGAATTAAAACCCGCGAATAATCTCTTTGCCTCACTCGCTCAGCAAGCTGTCAAACTCCTGTCACTTAATTTAGCGCTTTCTTGAGATATTAGCTACTCATCGAGTTTGTAAACAATTTTTATCCGCCGATGGGAAAGATGAATTGAATATTGTTATTACAATTTCTAGTAAAAGGGATATCATTTAAAACCAATGCTGTATTATCATTTATACCGCCTCTTCAAGGCACAACTAACTGCATGCATGTATTTCTAGCATAGCAGTAAGCAGTTAGTTGATTTACATTTGTTTTCATTTTACATCCTGCCTTTTATTTTTTTATTTTTTTTTTATTTTGTGCCTTTGAAGTGTTCTTTGTTTATTTTGCCGAGTGCCTTATTACCCTCAGTAAAGTAAAGCGAGTAAAGCATTTGTAGAATCAGCACTTATGAAGTATATCAGCAATAATTAGTTCCCAAGTAAGGGTACATCCTTACTCTATGTTCTAAATTGCACTCTACACCTAGAGCAAACTTTCAGTTTGTCATTGATCAGTATTGCAGCAGAGTTTTGCAGGTAAAGTAAGCTAACAGTTGTAGCAAAGCAGAACCTAGAGTAAAGTCGAGCGTTTTCTTTGCTCATTTTTGCTGTTATCGACATTCGCACTTGATTGAAGGTGCGGATGTTATCTTGCAGGGGGAGCTATAAAGATTAGTGCCAAAACAAGCTAAAAAAACACCCTCCTTTCTGCTTTACTTGGCCGATAGATAGGCCTCTGTCTAATTGAACTTGTGAGAAGTAGTGAAATCTGGTTCAGGTTGGTTCCGGGCGGAAAATTCGGGGGTTTTAAGACACGCTCAGTAGATAATCTTAGCCTAGGGCAGTAACTGGCTGGTGCCCTTTCTTTTGGTATAGGAGCTGCACCCGATCAGAAGTAATAAAAGGCCACGGTGCCAGAAGATTGCTCTCACACACAGCCCAGACGCGAATGTAGGAGGTCACGAGTTCAGACGTCACCCTCCCCGTTTTCCTTGTTGCCACGTGGACGTAGCTGCCCTTTGCTTTGTACTCCAACCACGTGGCCAGTATCCATTGCAAGTGGTGAATTGCAAATCCCAGAGCGAGTGGAAACTCAACTGCAGCCCTTTATCATCACAAGGGTGCCCTTCCTTCCCGCAACCGATCTACAGCCCAAGAGTACGGCCTTGGTGGGAGGCCTTTGTCTACACACACACACACACACACGTGGACCCCTTGCGGACGTCACTGAGAAGGACTGGGACGAAGCTCTATGTCAACGGCAGCCTTATGCCCCTGCAAAGTGGTAAAGTACCCAGAAAGAGTTGCTTAGTCACGTTATTTTCGCCCTTGTGCATTTACTAAACTTCTGGGCTTGTAACTTGGATATCCCCTGAGCTTCTTTGTTCAATCCCGGCCCACGTGTTCACTGCCTTCTTGCTCTAAGTCACTAGTCAAGCCTCGAGGCTGTCCTTGGCGCCCTCAGCGCACCCTCAAGTAAAAGCATTCCCTAAATTCCAGCCTTAGATTGTAACCTGGGTCCTCATATCGTTTCAGAAGGACGACTGTAGCAGAATTCTCCTTGGTCCGTGTACCTGGCATTCCCAAGCTTTTCCTCACCCCCCCCCCACTCTGGAGGACTTTCTACTGCAGCAGCAATTTAACGTGTTTTTAATTAATTTTCCCTTTGATCTTGTCTGTCATGTAAATATACCTAATTTTGTATCCACGTGTTTCACGCATTTCCCTTTGAGAAAGAGCCCTAAGCTACTGTGTAACTATTTTTATTTTTCTGTTTTATATGCTCCTGGGTAGCTTACAAGGCCATTGTAGAGTAAATTACTGAATGTAGAAACTTAAAATTTACCTGCACCAGAAAAAAAAAAAAAAAAAAAATATATATATATATATATATATATATATATATATATATATATATATATATATATATATATATATATATATATATATATATATATATACATATATAAATATATATACATATATATATATATATATATATATATATATATATATATATATATATATATATATATATATATATATATATATATATATATATATATATATATATATATATATAATGTGTGTGTATTTATGTAAAGAGAACACACAAACTGGCAGCCACTGATAAAGA
>JANJGK010006847.1:20000-34579 GCA_039081455.1 Macrobrachium rosenbergii
ATATATATATATATATATATTATATATATATATATATATATATATATATATATATATATATATTATATATATATATATATATATATATATATATATATATATATATATATATATATAGATATAGATATAGATATAGATATAGATATAGATATAGATATAGATATAGATATAGATATAGATATATATATATATATATATTATATATATATATATATATATATATATATATATATATATATATATATATATATATATATATATATATATATATATATATATATAATATATAGATATAGATATAGATATAGATATAGATATAGATATAGATATAGATATAGATATAGATATAGATATAGATATATATATATATATATATATATATATATATATATATATATATATATATATATATATATATATATATATATATAATATATATATATATATATATATATATATATATATATATGAAATTTTTTATCACACCGTGATTTATATACAATCATGAAGCTACAAATGTCGTTTAATATCAAATTCACACTACCTCGAGAGTATCTCCGATGGAGAATTATCACCGAATGGGAATTTATATAAGTGATAAATGAACAGGTACCACTGGGACGCGAACCCTTGACATGGACCCATTCAACGACTCCAGTAGACATTACCACCGCGCCATCAAGAGAGGTATAAATCATTACTGAGTCTGCTGTACTGTTTTTTCCCTGTCGTGAGCGGGGAAATTGTACTTAGCCTCGGCAATGACCCACCTCCACCATGATAATTTGTTGGTACGTTTGGAACACGCAGCTCTTATTATGAAATTTTTTATCACACCATGATTTATATACAATCATGAAGCTACAAATGTCGTTTAATATCAAATTCACGCTACCTCGAGAGTATCTCCAATGGAGAATTATCACCGAAGGGGAATTTATACAAGTGATAAATGAACAGGTACCACTGGGACGCGAACCCTTGACATGGACCCATTCAACGACTCCAGTAGACGTTACCCACCCGCACCATCAAGAGAGGTATGAATCATTACCGAGTCTGCTGTACTGTTTTTTCCCCATCGTGAGTGGGGAAATTGTACTTAGCCTCGGCAATGACCCACCTCCGCCATGATAGTTCGTTGGTACCTTTGGAACACGCAGCTCTTATTATGAAATTTTATCACTTACTAGTACCCAAAACTCCTTTTGACAAACTCATCGTAGATTGCGTTGGTCCCTTACCAAAGACTAAGAGAGAGAATGAATACATACTGACCGCTATGTGTCCCACTTCAAGGTACCCTTTGGCATTTGCAATCAAAAACATAAATGCAAAGACTATATTACTGAACCTTATGAAGGTTTTCACTGTTTTAGGATTTCCTTATGAGTTACAATGCGACCAGGGAACTAATTTTACAAGCCATGTCTTCAAACAAGCTATGCATACATTGAATATTCATAATGTTAACTCCTCTGTATATCATCCACAGACAAATGGTGCCCTGGAAAGGTTCCATCAAACCTTAAAGAACCTTTTGCGTAAGTACAGCAGTGAAACTGCAAATCACTGGGATGAGGACCTCGATCTCCTAATGTATGTTTTTCAATGCACTCCACATGACTCCACAAGGATATCTCCCTTTGAGGCATTGTTTGGTCGTCGACCACGAACTGTATTGGGTATGGTGAAATGTTACGAACTCCCTCTAGGAGGAAGCCATAACGGGTTCTTTTATTTTAATCTCAAATCCAGTGACAAACACAAATCAGTAGGTGCAAGGAAAAACCAGAAAGACACATAGGCAAAAATTTCACAATATTTATTGCACAGTAAATGCACAAACACTGATGGCTCACAAAAAGTAATAAATTGATAAAGTACAAAATACCATCAAATAACTCCAAGAGTCACCTATAACTAAAGCTAAACCCTACTTATAGTGAAGAAACCAAATCTTAATCTTAATAAGGGACCCAAAAATTACCCACCACGCTAGCCTATTACTAAATAGAAAGGAAAGAAGTGGAAGGACATGCAAAAAGAAATAATAATCCTACCTAAGATATAAAAATCTAAACCTTAATATTAATTTTTACACTCATGACACTCAGTCTCGCAATATACCTTGAACAATTTTCATAATAAATATAAACACACACTTGAAGACTATAATTACACCCTGTTTAAGGTGTAGCTGAAGATCCAATGTTTTGGTACGTTGACACAGACCAGTATTAATACAGATGAGTCTATATACCGCTCAACAAAAACTGCCACAGAACGTCACTCTCATCAGAAGAACTGCCCTTCAAAACAGTTGGTGGATACTAACACTTGAGTCTACAGCTCACGCCAAATATACAGAGGATGTTCCTCTTACCTGAGAAAAGACACCTTACTTGCTCCAACAAGGCCACTCTGGTGCTGATACAGTGGATACATCCATAAAAGATGAAAAGAGGCTCTCGAGCCCAGATGTACACACAACTGCTAACGTCAAGATTAAGCCAGTAGGTCACTTAAATCACAGTTGCACGTCGTACTCCACATGTAGCTCCATATACACAACTGCCTTTTACATTAAGAAGCATCTCAATACCAGCAGATTGTTGTTCTCCGAGAACAAGCGAGAAATCTTCACAATAGGAAGAGATGTATATATAATCCACAACAGCAGACAGATCAGCAGCTCCAGAGTCTTCAACGGCCTTGAACTAGACTCTCGAGAATACTTTAGGAGAGCCACAAGTCACCTCTCCTTACAACACTCCCAGTCACCACAAAGAAAAATAAACAGAGTTACAAATTTGGCAAGGAAGTAAAAACACTGAGGAAGGCTGCACTTAAAACTGCACTCAATAGATGGCGCCACAAAAACTTAAGCTTTTCAACCAAAGCAAATTAACCCTACATTTAACCAAAATATAAATTAACATAAAACCAACAGCAAAATACCTAACTTAACTTAGTTTTACAAAATTGCAAACAACAGAAAAATTAAAGCCATCAGTGCAAAAAGCCAAAACAATGAGAATTTACTTTAAAATTACGTTACTGCCTGACATGAAAGAAAATATTTTGCATCAGAAACCAGAGGAGACTACTAACACGTTGCAATATATTAAAGACCTTAAAAGCAAGTTTCATCAGATAAATGATTTGGTATGTTCTAATCTCCTTTCCTCACAACAAGTAATGCAGCAACAGTGGAATAAGAAAACCAGGTTAAGGGAGTTCCAGAAAGGTGACCAGGTACTTTTATACCATCCAATTCCAGGAGCTCCATTGAGAGAGAAGTTTGCTGGCCCATATACAGTCCTAGATCGTCTTTCTAAGGTAAACTATGTAATTAGTACCCCAGATAGGAGGAAGGACACACAATTAGTACATGTGAACTTGTTGAAGCGGTACCAGAGTAGAGTAAATAGTGGATCACCTCGAGTAACATTGGTGACTACCTCAACTCTTAGGTCTAAAGACGACTATCCTATTGCTACTACTAATGAAGACCCTGATGAAGAACCAGAACTGGTATCTTTTAGTGATTTAACTAACTCTGAGATAATGGGTAAGCTTGACTCCTTCTTATCACACTTGCCTACAAATGAAAGCAAAGAACTAAACTCCTTACTCACCAGTTTTCAGGACTCGTGCACTGATGATCCAGGAACCTGTAACCTGATTCAACATGACATCTTGCTGGAGCTGGGAACACAACCCATCAGACAACCATTTTACAGAGCGATAGGAAAGAAGCTTGAATCCCTAAGGTCAGAGGTACAGTACTTGATAGATCACAAGTTAGCAGTCCCAAGTACCTCTCCTTGGGCTTCACCTTGTATACTTGTACCAAAAGCAAACGGTAAGTTACGCTATGTACAGACTACCGCAGACTGAATAAGGTCACCATCAAAAATTCTTTTCCTTTGCCACGGATCAATGATATTTTAGACAACATAAGTAATTCAAAGATTTTGACTCAGATTGATTTGCTAAAAGGGTACTATCAAGTCAAACTGACCCCAAAGGCCCAATCAATCTCTGCTTTTGTAACACCCTTTGGCCTATTTGAATATGTGGTTATGCCTTTTGGGCTCTCCAATGCCCCTGCTACATTTCAGAGGCTGATGGCAGAGGTAATCAGAGATTTACCTAATGTCTATGTGTACTTGGACGATATAGTCGTAGCAAGCATGACTTGGGAGGAACATCTGCAGACACTCTCAAAACTGTTCACACGACTACGTGCCGTAGGTCTCACCATCAACTTTGCCAAGAGTTCATTTGGGCAAGCTAAGGTTATATACCTTGGTCATTATTTGGGCAGTGGAGAAATAATGCCAAAAGATGCTAATATTGAGAGTGTAATGAACATACCTGTACCCCATTCGAAATCTCAACTTAAGACCTTTTTAGGTATGGTCTCTTGTTATTCCAAATTCATAAAAAATTTCGCCATTCTTGCTGCTCCATTATATGCACTACTATCTAACAAAGTAAACTTTGTTTGGACCAAGGAATTAGACAACCTTTTTCATCAGCTTAAAGGTATCTTGATCTCTAAACCAATTCTAAGGGCACCAGACTTCTCAAAGGAATTTTTATTACAGGTAGATGCCAGTGGCACAGGTTATGGAGCTGTACTTCTACAATCTTATGCTCCCAATGACACCAGCTGTATTCCAACACTGCATTACCTACCAGTAGCCTATCACTCGAGATTCTTCAGAGGAGCACAAACCAGATGGGCTACCGTAGAGAAGGATCTTTACACGATCGTAGCTTCTTTACAACACTTCCAACCCTATCTTGAAGGTCATCGTCGGGTCATTGTCTTTACTGATCACCGACCACTCACGTTCCTCAACCGTGCCAGACTCAAAAATCTAAAACTCTTACGGTGGTCTTACATCCTTGGCACCTTTAATATTCAGCTTCAAAGCATCAAAGGAACTAACAACACCATTGCAGACACCCTATCACGCCTTCCATCATCATCTTCAGCTGGATCCACCGCTATGGACCCATCTTAGTGGGGGGGAATTGTCAAGTTTTCTCTCCACTATTGTACATATTGAATATTATAAATTGTTTTAATACTTTCTTACTTTCTATATGCACGACCTCTGTTGATTGCTTTCTTCACTTTTTGATCCTTCCTGATCCAGAGCAAAGTCTCTTTTCCCATTATTCCTCCTTTATGTTCTTAATTTTGTTTACTTGGGTACTTCAAACTTCTTGTTAAGTTAGGTGTATTCTTCCTGTTTTGAAGACAGTGTTTGTATCTCTTTCTCCTTTTACTAAGTGCATTTTGTTATTTAGATATTACGTTTAATTATTGAACTATTTGCTATATGTTTAATGATTCTAGTGAAGTGTTTTGTTGAAGCAATTTCGCTCACGTATAAGTGCTAAATAATTCAAGTGTTAATTTGTATGATTAGTAATTAATAATTATAATAAGAGATTGCTGAGTTTCGTTCACCCGACCATGGTTTCGCACAGATTGGATTTTATTTTGATGGAATATTATTTTTTTTATGCTTCCTACTGAGTGTTAGCTAAGGCCATCTATAAGCTAAAGTATTTACCACTGAATACGAGGACATTCAGCTTAGGCATGTCATAATATATATATATATATATATATATATATATATATATATATATATATATATATATATATATATATATATATATATATATATATATATATATATATATATATATATATATATATATATATATACAATATTCAATTAACACCTTGTATGAAATACATACATTAGCAAAATATTAACAAAGATCCAATATTTTCGTTTCACAACGCCTAACAAACACCAAGGCACACTGTAGGCGTACAACTGACATCCTTACAAAAGATAAAGGGGATGCTGCTCCGACGCACGGAGAAACTAATGACGATAATAGATATATAATAATAATAACGTGGGCTTACTCTTCTTCGCCACTGGAGGGCCTCCTCACGACTCCAAGGGCGCAATGTGAGGGCAGAGGCGGGAGAATACAAAGTGTATCTTACGCTCGCGCAATGGGCCGTTCACGAGAGCAAATGCTGAGCTCTCCTCCAAATAATGAAGAAAACCGGTAGATACGCACGGTGAGGCAGCGAGTCCAAGCCTCCAGCAACAGGCCCCAAGCACTCCAGCTTTGAACTAATGGCACGAGCACACAAAGTCACTCACAAGTGACGCAACACGATTCAGGTGTGCAACAGGAAGTATCCTCTACCCAAAAGGTAAACTGCCGTAGACTGCCAAAAATTATAGCACACTGGTCCTTCTATGACGGAGCTGAGAACAGAAATCCTGAGATAATGCCACAAGGCAACCTCGACAGCACAGGGAAAGGGACAAATATGACGTGGCACAGATGACGAGTGGCCGAATCACCATCACAAACATGAAAAGCAAGAAACAATCTTCATGGGTGGAGCACCAATATAAAACAATAACAACAACAAGGCAGACCCAAAATCCAGCTTTCAGAGAGAAAGACAAAAGAAACTGGATTAAACAAGCAAAGCATACGTTAAAAAGGGCCTGCAAGACTGAATAAATTACGTTAATTTCTTATAATATATATATGTGTTTGTGTGTGTATGTTAGTTCGTTAGTTTTGTTTTAACAAGTGAACATGTTCCCAATACGAGAAACATACCTGCTGCCAGAAAATAACCTGAATAGCTATCCAACCGAGCTTTGTAGATAGCACAAGTTAATGATTATATGAAACTACTATACGTCGATTGTACTTATACTAAATTGTACGTCCTTGATTCAATGCATAAATTACTTCGGGATCTGAGGAATTTAAGAAAATTTTGGTAATTTTAATTCGACTTTTGAAGAAATAGAATCCAGTTTAAATTTAACAGAGAGTGCAGTGAAAAATATCTTGTGTTCAATATGGAATTATCACGATCTTTTAATTGCTGCAATCTAGTGAATTACTTTTCTAACTATTTACAACGCGTGAAATTCTTCGAGACATAAAATCTATTAATGTGTGCTTACGTGCAAATGGCAAATTGTTTGGAAGTTGTCATATATTACAGCTATTTATTTGGATCAAGATATTTAATATTTTTTTCTATATTTCGGTTAAATATGCGTCAAATATTACTGCATCGAGAATGGATCGCTATACATACATACATACATACATACATACATACATACATATATACATACATACATATATATATATATATATATATATATATATATATATATATATATATATAATATATATATATATATATATATATATATATATATATATATATATATATATATATATATATATATATATATATATATATATATATATATACATATATATATATATATATATATATATATATATATATATATATATATATATATATATATATATATATATATATATATATATATATATATATATATATATATATATATATATATATATATATATATATATATATATATATATATATATATATTATATATATATATATATATATATACATACATATGTGTATGGGCTCCTTTTATATATATATATATATATATATATATATATATATATATATATATATATATATATATTATATATATATATATATATATATATATATATATATATATATATATATACATATATCCTCCTATAATTTTTACATGTTTACTTTTTTATCGTGTGTTCTGTGTAATGATAATGATTGTTGAAGTGTCATATTTAGTTTGGCATCAGATCTCAAAAGAACTAATGATTGAATAACTTAATAGCATAATTTAGAATTGATAATACAATTTTAATAGTAACATAGTTTAGAACGAATAATATCTTTCTTGGTAAAAGTGTATTATGCGAACACATGTGTGTCCAGCAAAGACTTGTTTCATTTCAATTGTCATCAGTTGAGATAAGAGAGGACGCTTTGTTTTGGGTCGTGACGACAGGTTTGGATAACAAATGCCGATTCGTCCCATACGAGCTCAAGACGAGTGATTTCATGTTGTTACATGCGTTGTTCGAGTCACGTACACCACTTTGAGAGAAAAAATATGTGTCTTGATCAGTTACCCCATGTTTTGTAAGATTACGTTCAAAACGTTTTGCTGGGATGACGTCATTTTCCTTCTAGAAGTTTCTCCGTGGTATCTCGCACCCAAAATGCTTTAATGACGTCACCTCCCTGCTTCTAGAACGTTTGTACCTCATACCCAAAATGCTTTAATGACATCATGTAATTGTTTCACGTGTTACTGGAATTCTAAAATTTGTTTCATTCTGATTTCTGAGACCAGTTAATTTGGTTCCCCCTCTCTCTCTCTCTCGTTCTTAGAAAGAGATTACTTTTGACGTAGTGTTTTGTGGTCACGTATTAGCATTAACTTTTGAGATCTGAATATAGTAAAATTATTTAATTTGTAACGGCGCCTGGTAAAAAGTGTGTTTTGTGGTAACGCAACTGCAGCAAGTGATTTACAGAGGTTTTCACAAGTTTGTGTAAGGTAACGTGAATTTTACTTATTAATACCATGGTATGATAAGTTAGGAAATTTTGACCGAGTGAAATCATTATTTATAAATCCTATGTATTTTTGTGTTTTTCTGTTTACAATCTCTTTATATTTTCAAATATTTTATGTTTGTGATGTAACATTTACTTACGTAGCATTTTAAATATTTATCGGTAATTTAACATTGAATACTTGATTTAATATTTTATTTATTAGGATTTTCTTTTCAAATCTTGAGTAATTCTTGATAGTTTAAATTTTGCTTGATTAATTTAAATTCCTGATAAAATTTTTGTGAATTAGTTTTGTTTCATAATTTAATTCAAGAATTGATTAAGTGTTGTGTTATTTTCAAGTAATAATAAATTTTTTAGATTGTGAATTCTAATTATAAACTTTGAATTTAAAAATAAATTTTTGTATTTAACATTTTTAGAAAAAGTGTTTCATTTCTTGATCACCAGTGAATAGGATTGATTGAGGGTGCATAAGGCAAAGTGATAAACATGTTTTGTTCATTTAGTTTTGCTAAAGTGAATTAAGACCAGAGAAACAGAGTTGTTTTGATGGAATGATACCCTTTTACTCTAGAATATTTCTAGTTTAGTTTTTGATACCTCACACATATTCTGATAAACTTAGTTTGATTTTTCAAGTAATAAAGAAGTTTTTTCTTAAGGGATCACTGTTACCTTTAGAGTACTCAGTCGTAATAATTAATGTTATGAGAGTACAGGTATCTGGCTGAAGTGAGGTATATTTTTGAATCTTGAGATTAGTTGTGTAATAACCAGGTACTTGATACGCATTGTGATATTATATTATTTAGTGTCCAGACCCGGGAACAAAACAAAATATCACTCTGGTTTATGGTTTATACTGGTGATATTAGGGATATATTTTGATAGGAGAGTGACCACATAGTTATTTTTTGCTATGTATTGTGAATTATTTAGTTGAGTAACTTAGAGAAAATGGCTCTGTTCAATGTTCAGAAACTTTTAGCAACTCCTTCCATCCAAGAGTTATCTGAATCTAACCTGACTAAGGCACAGTGGATTGCTTTAGCAGTGGTATGTGGGGGTAATGTGTCTAGTGGTATGATTAAGACACAGATCAAATATATTGCAATCCAAGCATTGATGGACTCTGGTAAAATAGATGAAGAGCTAGGAGATGCGCAAGAGTTGTTGAATGCAGCTGAGGCAGAACTTACAGATAAACATGAGCAAAAGAAAGAGAAAAGTGAAGCAGAAGCAGAACTAAGACGCATAGAAGCAGAAGAATTTGATTAAGCTGAAGATGCAGGCTGAAAGAGAGAAAATGCAGGCAGAAAGAGAAAGAGAAGACAGAGGGAAAAGAGAAAGAAAGGAAAAAGAAGAAGACAAAGCAGCAGAAGAAGAAAGAAAGAGCAAGACATGAAAGGGAGATGGAGTTAATAAAAGCTCGATCCACATTACCTGTAACACCATCTAACCCTACTCAAGGGAATTCAGACCCTGTATTTGATGTAGTAAGAGTGCAGAAGTTAATTCCAAAGTTTACAGAAGAAGCTCCAGATGAGTTTTTTTATCACTTTGAAAAAGTGGCTTCAGGTATGGGATGGCCAGAGGAAAAATGGTCAGTCTTGTTACAGAGTGTTCTCATTGGTAAAGGAAGAAGTGCCTATTTAGCCTTATCAGCTGATCAGTGTAAAGAGTACAAGATACTCAAACACAATTAGCTACAAGTTTACCAGATGACCCCTGAATACTATAATGAAAGATTCAGATCTTTGAGAAAGATGACAAGATAACTTTCTTGGATTTTGCCTATAAAGTAAAATGTTTTAAAGGATGGTTGGAGGCTGCTAAAGTTAAATCTATGGACGAACTTGAGGAATTAGTAGTCCTAGAACAATATCTTAGAGGAATTCCTGAACACATAAGAGCCTATTTAAGAGAGAGAGAGGTTAAGAAACTTGACAAAGCTACTACATTGAGTGAAGACTTTAATATAATATGTAGCAAAAGAAATTATAATGTCAAGTACCAGAACCAACAACGCACAGGTTTCAGGTCTCATCCAAATTTCAGGAACATGACAATTGGAAATCCTTCTAGTGGCTATGCCAATACAAAGCCAGGTAACACCCCTCAACAATTGAATGTTAAATCCTCATCATCCAGTCTGTTCTCAAGACAGCTACAGAAGACTAATGTTGTCTGCTACAAGTGTGGAAGAGTAGGACATTACAGTCGAGATTGTTATCAGACACAACAGCAGACCAAACCAGTTGGTCAAGTGGTTAAAGGTAACCAGGTGAAGCAAACAACGAAGAGCAGTGTGGGGACGACTGAAACGAAACAAGCAGAGTGTTTAGCAACCAGTGGAAATGTAACTTCAAGCAGTGAGTGGCTGAGCAGCTTGGAGGCTTTTAAGCCATATATCTATGAAGGTACGCTGACAACTCAAGGAGAAAATATACAGGTACCAGTCAAAGTATTATGTGATACGGGGAGTAACCATAGTGTGGTAGTTCATGGTGCACACCCACAGTTGGAGAAGAATCTCACCGGAGATTCAGTTATTTTGAAGGGTATAGGAGGAGAAGAGGTAACTCCTCTATGCCGCTTGCATTTGTCCTGTGAATTGGTGACAGGAAATGTTGATTTTGCTGTAAAGGACCCACTAGCTGTTGAAGGTGTACATGTTTTACTGGATAATGAAGTTGGTGGTGTGCCATTTGTTCCTTGTCCTATAGTGACAGACAAACCATTAAGGGTTAGTCCTACAGCAGATTTAGAGAAGAATAACCCCCACCTGTTTCCAAGTTGTGTAAATACCAGGAGTATGAAGAGATGTCTGCAAGTGAAGATACTGAAGATTTACCTGCACCAGAAGAATCAAGTGACGGATCTTTAAGCTTAGAAGAGCTGTTGTAGGAAAGTGAAGTTTCCCCTAGTGTTAGTAATGAAGAGATTTCCCAAGAAGACGAGGATCCTGTTGTTATTAAAGAGACTCCGAGTAGTCAAAGTGTTCCTGAAGATAGTAGGGAAACTACAGAGGCAAAGTTAGCAGATATGGAGAGTTCAGCCCTTGAAGTTGGTCAAGTGACTAGAGAGAAGCTAATGAAACTGCAGAAGAGGGATACAACATTGGCTGATCTGTTCTTCAGAGTTGTTGATCAAGAAGAGATGCAACAAACTCCACCTGTTATTATCTAAAGGAAGGATTACTAATGAGGAAGCATCGACCTGTAGATATACCAGGAAATGCTGAATGGGGTGAATATCATCAAATTTTGATTCCATATCCATTGAGGAAACAAGTTGTAGCAGTAGCGCATGAGTCTGGCCATATGGGAATCAGGAAGACTGTTGAGAAGATTATGAAGTATTTTTTCTGGCCTGGACTTCACAAGGATGTTAGCAGATTTTGCAGAGTGTGTCACACATGCCAGATAGCTGAAAACCGAATGAAACCATTCAGAAAGCACCCCTACAACCCATAGAAGTTAGAGGAGAACCCTTTAGCAAGGTAATTATAGATGTGGTTGGGCCACTTCCGAAAACAAAAAAAGGAAATGAATATCTGTTAACATTAATGTGTCCAGTGACTAGGTATCCTGAGATGATTCCTGTTCGAAGTATAAGTGCAAAGGTAATTGCTGAGAAGTTGGTGAAGTTTTTCTCCAAGTTTGGAATACCAGAAATTGTGCAAAGTGATAGAGGAACGAACTTTACTTCAAAATTATTCCAGGGTGTGATGAACTTGTCAGGAGTAAAACAAAAGTTATCAACTGCTTATCATCCACAGACTCAAGGAGCCTTGGAAAGGTTCCACCAGACATTGAAAAGTATGTTAACTCAGTATTGTAATGAATCAGGAAGAGAATGGGATGCTGGTTTACCTTTGATGTTATTTGAAGTTAGGAATGCTTATCAAGAAAGCATGGGATGTTCACCAAATGAAATTATTTTTGGTCGAGACATTAGAGGTCCATTGAAGATTCTTGCAGAGAATTGGGAAGAAAATCAAGAGGAAATCCAAGGAGAATATGTGAAGAACTTGAGGAAAAGATTAAGAGAAATTAGAAAATGCTCTTTAGAAAATTTGAAAATAAGTCAAGAGAAAATGAAAAGAAAATATGATGCTAAGACTAAGCTAAGAAATTTTAGTATTGGATAGCAAGTTCTAGTGTTCTTACCAGTGAAACGATTTCCCCTTACCAATAAGTTTCAAGGTCCTTATAGGATAATAGAGAAGTTAAGTGATTGAACTTATGTGATTGAAACACCAGGAAGAAGGAAACGACAGAGGAAGATACATGTGAATCTTTTGAAACCTTACTTCTCAGAGACTAAAACTGAAACAGTGTTAATAACACAGACAACTTCATCTACAGAGGACGATGATGGCTACGAATTGGGAGCTGAAAACAAGAAGAACAATTCTTCAATATAAGAAAATTTGGAAGATAAACTAAAACACCTGAATGTTGAGAAAAGTTGTGAATTAAGTGAAGTGATTCAAAGTTTCCCTGAAATTTTTGCAGATGTACCTAGGCGTACCAATCTGACAATGCATGAGATAAAGATCAGAGAAGATGGAAAACCTTTTAAAATGAGAGCTTATCGCTTATCGCCTTTTCATCAAGATGTTTTGAAGAAAGAAGTTGAATATTTGTTGCAGCATGGATTAGCAGAACCCAGTTCAAGTCATTATAGTTCTCCTTGTGTATTAGTGAAGAAACCAGATGGCTCCTTTAGGTTGTGTACTGATTATAGGAAACTGAATTCCATCAGTGTGGCTGACAATTATCCCTTGCCTCTTATTGATCAATTACTTGATAATATTGGGCAAGCCAAATTTGTTTCCAAGATAGACTTGTTAAAAGGATATTATCAAATTCCCTTAGATGAGAATGCTAAGTTGCTGTCAGCTTTCATTACTCCTTTTGGACTGTATCAATTCACCGTTTTGCCGTTTGGTCTGATGAATGCACCTGCAACATTCCAGCAAGTGATGGATCAACTACTAGGATCAATAGAAGGAGTGGGTGTATACCTTGATAACATTGTGATTTATTCTAATACATGGGAAGAACATCTGAAGATATTAAGAAAAGTGTTCAAGAAACTACGGGAAGCAGGACTAACAATCAACTTACAAAAAACCGAGTTTGGAAAGGCAACTGTACAGTATCTAGGATTTGAAGTTTGAAAAGGCTTTCTCGCTCCTATTGATGCTAATGTAGAAGGTATCCGTAAGGCTACCCCTCCTGCTACGAGGAAAGAGCTACAAAGATTTTTTGGCATGGCTGGATTTTATCGCCGATTCTGTCCAAATTTCTCAGCTGTAGTAGCTCCCTTAACTGACTTAACCAGTCCTAAAAGAAATTTTGTTTGGACTCCAGAATGTCAAGAATCATTTGAGAAGGTTAAAGCCATATTAACTTCAAGACCAGTGCTTCAAGCTCCAGACTTCAGTAAAAAGTTTGTGATACAAGTTGATGCATCTGACTGTGGAATTGGAGCTGTTCTACTTCAAGAAGATGACAACAGAATTTTCCATCAAGTATGTTTCATGTCTTCAGAGTTGAAAAAGCACCAGAAAATTTACTCAACAATCAAAAAAGAAACATTAGCTTAATCACAGCATTCAAAAATTTTGAAGTGTATGTGAACCGACCTAGGAATGAAGAAATTTTAGTGTTGTCGGATCATAACCCAATCTCGTTCATCAATAAGATGAAAAATAATAATATGAGACTGACCAGGTGGTCTTTATGCCTGCAACCGCATAATGTAAGAGTTAAACACATTTCAGAAAAGATAATGTCGTAGCAGATTATTTATCCTGTTGTGAATCGTAGGATTCAAATCCGGGATAAGTAATCTTCTGGGGGGGAGGAATTTCATGATGTTGCCTTGTAATACATATATCCTCCTATAATTTTGACATGTTTACTTTTTTTATTATGTGTTATGTGTAATGATAATGATTGTTGAAGTGTCATATTTAGTTTGGCATCAGATCTCAAAAGAACTAATGATTGAA
>JANJGK010006848.1:0-17500 GCA_039081455.1 Macrobrachium rosenbergii
TATATATATATATATATATATATATATAGATATTATATATATATATTATATATATATATAATTATATATATTATATATATCTATATTCAGAAATCTACAAAACGTCCTTTAAGTATCCAATTCGGCTCTACCTCGGAAAATAATATATTTTCATATATGTTACCGAAGGGGAATTTTGTTAGTTGATAATAAGTCCACCGTCCCGTGCTTTTGTGGGCCGACTGCGTTAGTGCGTCCCTGTAGTCCTGATTCCTCGTCCGTCGCTGGTTCGACCTCACGGGACGGTGGGACTTATTATCAACTAAAAAATTAACATATATGAAAATATATTATTTCCGAGTGTAGAGAGAATTTGGATATTAAAGGACGTTTGTAGCTTTCGATTGGATATGAATCACGGTGATGTGATAATTTGTCATATATATATATATATATATATATATATATATATAATATTTATATATATATATATATATATATATATAAATATCTATATATAATATATAGTATATTATATATATATATATATATATATATAAGCGAATCCCACAGTACGTTGGGTTTGAGAGCTGACGTAATTGAATTTCATAATATTTTATTCAGTAATTAATTTATATCCTATTGCCTGACTTGAAATAATTGATTTTCGAATTATAACCACTTCTCATAAGTTCACTTAACCGCATCTCTACCTCCTTTCGTTTCATTAGCAAATAAGATATAGACCATTTAAAGGATATGAAGTTGTAATCATTCCGAATTAAAAGAGAGAGAGAGAGAGGAGAGAGAGAGAGAGAGAGAGAGAGAGAGAGAGAGAGAGAGAGAGAGAGAGAGAGAGAGAGAGAGATTGCTTTAGTATTGAAGAAAGACTTTATATGGTGGAAACAATCGAGTCCCATATACTGAAAGTGACCAGTGGTAATAACTTTTCGAGTGACAAATAGTAATAACTTCCGAGTGACAAATAATAATAACTTTTCGAGTGGACATCATAAAATGTAAGCGATGAACGCGAATGCCAGCAGTTGTCAAAAATCAGTGACACAACCCTTTCTACTAAAGTATTTTGGCATTTTTTTCCTCTTGGAATTGTTATGAAAATGACAATGTTTATAGAAATGACATTTGTCTCCTGGAATAAAATTCCGAACCCGAGGCTTTTACTGTGTCGTGACTATGTAAACAAATATAGATTTTTTTTTTTTGTCGCATTTTATGAGAATATACTGACTATGGTTTTTGATCTGGGCCAGATGTCATCTTGGCTTGCTTTGAGGCAATAGAGTGATTCTAACTGAATTTCACGGAACTTACCGAGGAGAAAAAAGGGAAGGACGGAGGGAGTTAGTAGCAGTCGCATCCAAGCTTCTAGCCTCTGGGCTCAGACAAAAGCATATTAGATAGAATGTTGGCTTAGGGCCTTTCTTCAAATGAGGGACTGATCAGGTAAACACTTAGGGTTCACGTAATTAATTATATTGACATCAAACACAATCAGAAGAACGGTGAATAATGTTGGACAGGTGGACAGAGTCCTGTCGAACAATCAACTAAACAGCAGATGAGTGATTCACGATGAAACACAAGGGGTCTGCTTCAAAGGGCACCACAAACGAAAGATACAGTGGTTAAGCCACTGTGCATGCACGAGATGATGAGGTAGTTCCATAGCAAGCGCTCCTGTTGCAATCGAGATACAGTTACTAAATAGTTGACAGCTTAAGTTAAGGGAATCGAAGGGGGTTGCACTTATGGTGCCAAGCAACTCGATTCTACAACACGGGTTATTACATTTATGTTACTAGGTTACACACTTTGCTTAAGACACAGGTCTCACTGAGGTAAATCCCACTGAGAAAAGAAAATAAAATAGTGAGAGATAATAATAGGGTATGTGACTGACTTCGAGAACCTTAATTCACGTATATTACCTTCTTCTGGAGATGGGTTCCCTCGTCTAAAATCTCCAGTAGTGGAGGGTGATAAAGAAGGATGTCACCACAAAAGTAACTCAGGTTTCTACACAGCCACATGGGGGAAAGTAAGGGAGTAGCTCAAAATGGAGCAGGGGGACTGCAAGTGTCCTGGGTAGGTCTTCCAATGTCTCTAAGACTGATCTTCCCATGCGGCATCCTTTTGTAAAGTCGAAGGATTTAAGATACAGCTCCATCCAGGTGGTGGTGTCGTCGCAGGTACTCCATTTTCTATAGATGTCCCACACGTGGAGTTTGGCAGGCACGCTGCCTTTGCAAGGTCATGCATGCCCAGGTGTTATGGCCCCAGCACGCTTTCTCTCGTGAATCACTACGTGCTGGCAAGGGTTAATCTCTGTAGGACCGTACCTAGAATTACTGGGCTCAGGCAAGTCACTCAGTCAAGGAAAGGTTAAAGTTTATCCAAGGGATGAGTGAGAGAAATCAAACGGGCGAATTATTTACTCATAGCTTCATTTATTATGACTTCACAAGACGTTAAACATTTACTCTTATGGTTTTATTTTATTGTAATTGTGATAGGAGGGTTGGCGAGGAAGAAGTTTCCTTCGTTACACCTCCCCAACATAATTAACATTCGCACTCTAGACCTGGTGGGAATGGCTACAAAGCTTCAACTCGACTGAACAAGTAAATAAACTCTCTCTAGATTCACTTGGGTTATATTATCGTTAAAAATTAATAATTCTGCAAAGAAAATCAATTACAAAGCACTTAATATCACTTATGACAGTTACACTAATCGAACGAATGAATTGTGCTGCTACTAGTTAGATTATTAAGGCAACTGCCTGTTACTTTACAGCAGCATTAGTCTAAGGTTGAACATAAAGTTATTCACAAATAATGTAGTAATATAAAATCAAAATCAAAGTTAGTAGATTATTACTAATACATTAAACTATCTCATGCACATACTAATAAGTAACCTTGTAAACAAAGTAATGCAGTTAGTCCGCCTTGAAGAGGCAATACAATGAAGTATTCATAGGCTTATGTTAGGTGATGCCACGATACTTGTACACAGCTGCACGGGTGCTATGTCGGGGCACTAAAATCTACACGTGCTGAGAGGCATTGTCATAAGTACGTGATAATTAACTCTGTGTCAAATTACATTACTTATGAGCCATGGGCTCGTTATTACAAGGAAAGAGGAAAGGCACTAACATCGCAGGTGCCTCGTGGTGCTCACTTAAGTATGTGATGTGCAGTTATGAATGTAATTACTCAGATTTTGTGAGGTTTACATTACAAGGAATAACAAAGGGAAATAAATGTCAGATGCAAGAGAAAGTAATGACTCTTAAAGATAATTTAGGGTCATTATGCCAATATTATATTTCTTAGCATATGAAAAATGGTTAGGTTTGTTCTTTAGCCCAAAGGGCCTCAAATTACATTGGTAGGGGCTGGTGGACGTGGTGAAGGTAGTCAGAGGGCGTGACTCCTCTGACAGGAACATCTGCCAATCTAAGGTAATGGCACTTTGCTATGTTGGCACTCATATGGGAAGGATCTAGTGGCTCTGTTACATACAATTTAAAATGTACCATGCTTTTATGGTCATGAAAGGGAAGTCAAAGGACTTACATTAATTGAATATCTGGCATTTGCACTCTGCATTGGCAGAGTGGGAAGCAAAGTAAAAGTGAGAAGCTGTTATAAGGCTTTATAAAGGGATTCATGAATGGGCAAGGTTGCTAAAAATGTTAAATTAAGAGATTAGGAAAGGAAAACAAAAGTAAATTATCAAAGTGGCAATGAAAATATTACACAAAAAAAAAAATTAAACCAAAAGCTGATAAGAGAAACAAATAGGGGAAGAAACCTGGTATCCTCCTCTGGATACAGGTGCCAAAGTTCACTTTGAGATAAAGATGAGGCACTGTGCCTGAGGGCACTAGTGCAAAGAGAGTTCATCAACTCTGGTAAAATGAGGTAAATGGTTCAAACTATGTAA
The DNA here is from genome assembly GCA_039081455.1 of Macrobrachium rosenbergii. Taxonomy (NCBI): domain Eukaryota; kingdom Metazoa; phylum Arthropoda; class Malacostraca; order Decapoda; family Palaemonidae; genus Macrobrachium; species Macrobrachium rosenbergii. The sequence goes on from JANJGK010006848.1 coordinate 3,958, forward strand.
CACTAATGAATAATGACTATGGCTATAAAGAATATACAGTATACATGGCACTGTTTGCCAGGAGAGCAACTCTGCACGGTTACTGTTAGTGTTTTAAGCACTTTATCTTCCAGCTGTAGCCCTGGAGGCTTAGCCCCTTGATGTGGGTAGTCTTTCACTTACTTCTTCTTGGAAGCTCTGGGTTAGGTGAGTACTCAGTGTCCTGTATTGTGCAAAGGGCGGAGCCCTCAGGGATGGGGAGTTTGCCAATTTCCATGGTATCGGAGGCTGGCACTGCTCAGGGCACTCAAATGGCACTGGCAGGTAAATTGAGGTGAGTTTGGGATCTCCAGGAAGGAGACCTATGGTGTGCTTTGGCACTGGCACTATGGCAGGGTCTGGCACATGACTTAGATTGAGAATTGGCTCGTCGTTTGGGACGAATGGAGTGTGGCACTGCTCAGGGCATGGAAGTGGCACTGGCAGGGGGTTCAAGGCAAAATTGGGACCTCTGGAAGGGAGATCTGTGGTGTGCTCTGGCACTGGCATTAGGATAGGGCCTGGCACGGGAATTAGATTTTCCAGGGGCTCAACGCTGAGGCGGTTGGAGCCTGGCACCGCTCAGGGCCCAAAAGTGGCACTGGCAGAAAATTTTCTTCAGGAGGGCCTGAGGAAGCGCAGTAAGGTACAGGGCCCCGTAATGGCCTGTAAGAGGGTTGTAGACGGGGTTCTTGTCCCAGAAGGAAGTCATGTTTATCAATTTCAGCCCCATGAGGGACCTTATCTTCCCGAATCAGGTGGGAATTTCTAGAAGGCATGGCAGTGGCGGGCATCTTGGAGGGTTTGGCAGTGGTTGGCACTATCGAGTCACTGATTGCAAGAGAAACGGGTTCCTCCTCTCTCAGGACTGGCTCTGGAAAGTAAGACCAAGATGGGTCCACAGGTTGCCAGCCTTTGGAGCCACCAAGGCAGGAAGTAGAAATGGAGAGCCAGGACTTAACCTCAGTTTGCAAGGCTGGGGAGTCACCAGATGGGAGAGGGGATGAGAAAGCTGGCAGGCTCCATAGTGGAGCTGCTGTCGGGGACATGGTCCATATCATGAAATTCTGTGACAGGTGCAGTGCCATCTGGCACAGGTGGAGAGCCTTCTAGGCTGGAGGCTGGCTCTGCCTTGTCTGAGGGACAGGAGGACAGAGTTAAATGTGTGAGAGGTTCCTCGGATCCTGGCACTGAAGCAGACTCAAGCACAAGGATCGAAGGGGGGACGTCAACAACGTCAGAGTCAATAGCGCCAGAATCTGAGACTGGGAAAGGCTCAACAACCGATGGGGAGGCACTGATGCAGAGCAAATCACTAGCTCATCTACTGGAGGAAGAGGCAAAGTGGGCACTGGCCCTGACTCTCTCTCAGGCCTGGGCCCATTGAGCAATTGGTCAAGGTCTAGTTTATCCACAGTGGGATTTGTGTTCACGGAAGATAACCTTTCAAGAGGTCACAGTTTAGGATGACGTAAGATTCATTAATTCTCTCCACCACTCCTAGGTAGCACTGTGCTATTGTGTGGTCAGTTTCACCCAGGGGCTGACCCTGACAATTATAGCCCGATTGGAATTACTACAATCGTGTCAAAGATACTCAGAACACTTCTTCCAGTGAGACTTCTCCCCTTTCTACATACTACTGACAACTGGTTCAGATTTAAAGCAAACTGCCCACCTGGTACCTACATCTACATCCTGAAAGAACTGCTGAACTAATAGCTATCATCAGTCTCTCCTGTTTTCCTATGTCTTATAGATGTGAGAAAAGCATTTGAGAGAATAAACTACCTGAAGCTCTTCCTGAAGCTGCACAAAAGAAGCACTCTACTTAATTGGCATTTTATATTGCTGGTTCTCCACACAGAAATTCTGTGTAAAATTGGGTAACGTCTTGTCGTACAACTTCAGCTCCCTAGGCGGGGGGGCATTCTCTCTCCATAACCGTTTAATACATACACAGATGCCCTGAGTGTCAAACTGAATTCACTCCCAGTTGGATGCACTATCAACGAAACAACAATAAACAACCCCTGTTACGTCGACGATATGGTTCTGAATTCCCCATCAGTGCAAGGTCTCCAGCGACTAATCAACGTTTGCCACAAATATGCTAAGGAAATTGATAGCCTATACAGTGAAACCAAGACCCAGTGCATGTCGTTGCTCCCGAAATCGCTTAAGCATATTGCAGAACCACAAATTTTCCTCAGAAATCATCATCTGGAATTCGTTCATGAATTTCCGTATTTGGGCCACATCATCACGACCTAAAGGATAGAACAGAGGCGTCGTAAATGATGTGCAAAAGACAACATGATTGCGAGGAGATTTGCCTTTTGTCACCAAGACAAGAAAATGCTGCTCTTCTGCTTGTACTGCTACAGCATATATGGGTGTTCCCCTTGAACGAACTGTACCCGAGAGGCCATGAGATGTATCACTGCTGTTCACAATGAAATTCTGACATGCCTTATCAACACACCTTGCTACTACTCCGCCATGCAAATGTTCATAGAAAACCGCCTGGATAACTTAAAAATCACTGTTAGGCCAACAGTGTCCAGTCTGATCACCAGACTGGGAAACAGACACGATTTGCTCATCCAGTGCATTCTAAGCAATGAGGCAAGAAGATCTAAAATGTGGGTAAGATGGGATAATGAGGCGTCTGTTCCATAAATGACGTCATCTTCCTTCACAGGGGTGGCCTGAGTTGCTATGTATACTTATTCTCTATTTTTGCAATTTATTAAGTTTCATTGCAGAATCTGTCATTATTATTATTATTATTATTATTATTATTATTATTATTATTATTATTATTATTATTATTATTATTGTTGTTGTTGTTGTTGTTGTTGTTGTTGTTGTTGTTGTTGTTGTTGTTATTATTAGTGAGATTTGCTTTTTTTCACTTTTCGTATTTAGCCTTCTGGACCCGATTCCTGTAACAACCTAAGGAAATTAATTGTATGCAATCTGTTTTCTTTTAATTGTTATATTTTTTTTTATATTTTTCTACCATTATTCTCATTATTATTACAGTCATTTCATTATTATTAGGAATACTATTTTTCCTACTACTTCAGCAACTGTGTGGATATTGACGATTATCATTTTTATTAGTTTATCTCATGTATCTAGTGTGTTTGTATTGCATTGTCTCTACTCCGTATATATGGCCCTGTGCTGGAATAAAGAATATTATTATTATTATTATTATTATTATTATTATTATTATTATTATTATTATTATTATTATTATTATTATTATTATTATTATTATTATTATTATTATTTCGGTAGTAACCCTTCATTTAAGCATATTTTATTCACTCTGATTGCTGCTACAGTGCCATTCAGTTTAAAAGACTTTTCCTGTTCTTCTGATGGTGTCTAAGCAGCAGAGGAATCGGGACAACTTATCTTCAGTCTTCCAAAGGAAGGAAAAGACACCATCAGAACAGAAAAAGAGTATTTTAAAATGAATGGCATTGTAGCAGCAGTCAAATTATTATTATTATTATTATTATTATTATTATTATTATTATTATTATTATTATTATTATTATTATTATTATTATTATTATTATTATTATTATTGCAAATGAAGAATTTAATGCATTCTCACATTCAGATAACTATCGGGTAGTAGTGTAAGTAAATGAAGGAAAGGGAAATTCTCTGAGTGAAATTATATGAAAGGAAAGTGCTGTAGGGAGATCGGATCTATACACACCAACATCTAAAAGAAACAAATAGCCGTATAACTGGATGGTGTCAGTCATCATAATCCTGCTGAAACTGATTCCTTATAAGTGATAGGATAGAAGTAATTGCATTTATATTTCCCTGGGGAGATCATACTGATGACCTGATCCATGAACTTGAACTCTCTGGCGCTGCCTTGAACCTCTCATTGGAGCCAATATCCCTTTGATGTTACCAGCTACGACCAAGAGAGAGAGAGAGAGAGAGAGAGAGAGAGAGAGAGAGAGAGAGAGAGAGAGAGAGAGAGAGAGAGAGTATTGCCGGATGCCTTATTCCTTCATTCATTTTGAATGTGTGCATGACTCTCGCATGACTCTGGGCCTTTTAGGAACTGCAAAAGTTATACTTCCCAACATCGAGGAAGCTCCCATGCCTGCCCTATCCTGTCGGCTTTATTGGCTCTCCATTTCTGAGTAATAAATCCTGCAACTCCCTTCGGTGCGTTTAAATGCAAACTCATCCTCATAAAGGCATTCATGGATATGGATCATAGCAATACCGCTCTGATTCCGAGTGCTTGTGGAGAAGTCGTGGACACTGATAGTCAGGGAACATTCTGTTTTTGGCTTTTGGCTCTTGAACACACCTAGACGGCCATAGTTTCCAAAGAATGTCAAGTTTGAGTAAATTGGCTTTGCTAGATAATAATAATAATAATAATAATAATAATAATAATAATAATAATAATAATAATAATAATAATAATAATAATAATAATAATATAAAAAAGGGAGTAAGTAAAAAAATTTAAATTCAGGTAAACCTTAAAAAAAAAAAGGAAATGGATGAAAATTCAAGCTGATAACAGCAGTACAACAACTGTTTCTTTCCTCAATGGCTAGTGGGTGTGCATATCTCTTCGAAACACTTCGATTTGTGTACCTCGTTGGTCGAAGTAAGGCCAAGAGGAAGAGAAAATCTCACTTCCCCCCAAATCGCCCATGTAGACGGAACTTTGTCTACCTCCTTATTGCGTCAGTTGAATTGCTGTAATGAGCAGGCACTTCTAAGATATGTCATCGCCTACGTAGTTACCCCAGGTGGGAGGCGACTCCACCCAATTGGGTAGACCTTGTCTCTCTTGGCATTAGGTCGAAGTATATTAGGTCAGCTGAATCGCAGGCTACTTGCCCCGCCGTGGAAGACATGACTTCAGGCGTCTGCGTGAGAGAGAAAGATGAAGAGGATCGAGCAACCTGTTCATTCGTTAGAACAGAGGCGTCGTGATTTTTTTTTTTTTTTTTTTGGCGGGGGGTTGCCTGGGGTGACATATGTCTCCGGGAGCAGCATTGAGGGGGCGCCAAATTGAAGTTGAGAAGATATCTATTTTGGGGGGAAATGGGGTGATGAAACCAGTAGCTAGAATCTTTAAGTTTTTATGAGTTTTCGGTACATATTTTATATTTAATGAAGATTGACTTCCTTTAATGTTCATTACGTATAAATGTAATCATGATGTGTTAATTACTATATTATCAAATTTTATTACGTACTTATAAAATAAGTGGCTTAGTGACTGAGTCACTGCAAAGATGTTGGATCGTTACCCCATCAATCTAGTGTTTCGTTTTCTTTCGTGAGCATTTTTTGTGCACAACGAACTGCAGACTACAATAATTATTTCTGCATTTGCATAAAGCTGAGGCTGATGTTATTATCAATACTTAAAGTATTTCTAAAATACGTCTGCTAAAAGGTACTATTGACAGAATGCATAATGAAATGGGCGATCGGTTGATCAGATTGCTAAATTGGATTCAAAGTTTGGCTTTCTTTTGGATATTAAGGAGTTGGTATCTACAACCAATGAAGCATACATCAAAGAAAGGTGCATAAATGTGGCAAGTTTCTATGACACTGACTTAGATAGCTTGGAACTGTGCAACGAAATTGTAGATTGCAGAATGCTGCCTAAAACACGAGACGATGTTCTGATCACTAACTCACAGGAATTACTTTGTTTCATTGTACAATATGGGGATGAAAGTGCTTTCCCAAACCTTCAAGTTACCCTTCAGATACTGCTGACCATTGCAGTATCAATTGCTAGTTGCGAGCGATCATTTAGTAAGTTGAAACTTACCTTGTCGCATCTGCGAACATCTATGGGGCAAGAGAGATTGTCAGTTTTAATTCTACTAAGTGTAGAGCAAGAGATCGCAAACAAAATAAACTTTGACGACGTGATAGACAAATTTGGGTTGTAAAAGCTAGAAAGATAAAACTGTAAATACATTGTAACTTGCACCAATACTTAAAGTCCTACAATTCATTGCCAATCCTTTTCTTTGTTTGGCTTTCTGTTACCAATATGTCTAATTATCATTACATTCTAATACCTTTATACCGCTTTATTTCCTTGCATCCAGCATTTTAATCCTTTTGTTTATATTATTTTGAAGGCATGTTAAACATTCTTTAAAGAAAATTAAGGTTATTGTTAGTGAACTAATTCATCTTTGTTCTTTTCAGTTTTCTTTCAGGCATTATAACTATTCAGTATTTACCACAAAATCTTTTCTTTTTTTTATAGTATTAACTTCTAGCTGGCAACAAATTGTACATTTTCATGATTTTCTTAAGCCCCTGTATTCCCTAGTGTTTAACTTCCTTTTTTAGTCGAATCTATTTAATTTGCCATTTGTCTTTGGTTATTAAGAGTTATTGGTTACTGTGATGCTTTACTATAATCTACATTTTAGTTGTCTTATCAATATTTTGGAATTTATTTATGAGGGCTAATGATTAATTGATTACAATATATCTGTTACACGTAAAATAAACTATTTCAGTTTGCAAATTCGATTTGTGATCTATCATTCCAGAATCTTATTATGCAAATTAGAATGTTTTGTTTTCAACACAATATATCTAAAATAATGAAGGCAAACATTTCCTGCCAAGATTAGCACAAACAAATGAAAATACACCTTCCCCTCCGCCCCCCTCCCTTGGAGGCGCCATAAAAGACGTTGCCCCCGGGCGCCAGCACCCTCACGACGCTACTGCGTTAAAAATGAGTTGTAAAAGTCATTTATTAAAAATGACACCTGGAATTTCTTTGTTTGACTTCCAGGGAAAAAGCCACCGAGAGATTAACATACCCTTAAGACCTCTCCCATTGTGCTCAATTTCAGTTAGATTTAAAGCAGACGTGCCGAAACACGGTGCAACTCGACGCGTATCTTGAAACAGTGACAGTCACATATGAAACATTTTCAAGGCTTTATATCTTACTGTGGTGAAGGACAGCTGATGTCAAACACCAGCGCTGAATCTATCTATTGAATATTTCGGGTAGAGAGGGCTGTTAGAAAACAGCAACACGAAGGGTGCTGCAAAATTGATCTCATTGTTTAATGATTGGTTTCATCTTATGATTTCATCATTCATGATAGGGGATGAAATCACGGAATGCTTTTCGAACCAACTTGGATAACCAGAAAACTCTTCTGTGTCAAGTTATCGATGTTATGATAACAATGAGAGTCGGCAGTGTTTATAATTTCCAATAGGGAATGATCTTATCATGTCACTCACTTATGGGCTTAGATGTGATGTAACCACCGATTATCGTGTAGAGTTTATTTTAACGCGCAAGCTGATTCAGACAGAGCCCATTAGAACATTTCTTTTTTGGGTATTGCAGACAGATATGATCATTCGGGTGCTGTAAATCATAAATAAGGTTTAGAAAGCTTCATCTCGGTAAGAACGTTGCACTAATTAGTGATAAAATAAACAAATAAAAAACAGGGAAACAACGATGGCTTATCAGTCTAGTGTCAACGAATGCTTCAGGCAAGGTCAAATCCCATAATGAGCGTGAACTTTCCTTAGAAATTTGCAGACCCAGCAACTTCTTAAAAAATGTAGACCTAAATCTAGAATGCGAGACCGATAATACAGAAAACATTCCGAAGGATATGACTGTTTTGTCATTAGATCCAAATGACTCAAAATCGATCTCTGATGTAACCGAGGAGGAACCTTTGCGGTATATACGATGTTTACTAAACAAATTTTACTAAACAAATTTTTGGTTTTGAATATAAGGAATTTGAAGATTTATTATCTTTTTCGTGAAATTAGATTCCAGAAACGGGAAAAATGAAAGGAAGCTAGCAACACAACCGTAGGAAATATGGCGACACTAACCTACGTATGGTGTCATTCGCAAGTCGCTCATAATTAGGTAAACAAGTCGGCAGATCTCATATCATTCGACCACGCCCAGGAGTTGTCGGTGTCGTGGTCATTGTGCTGGCACATGCATCCTTCAACCTGTTCAGGGATACGGCCCTCCACGCAGAGCTCCTGTAGGCACCAGAGCACTCTCCATGGGAGCTGGGCAATGTCCCACATTTGTTAGTTTCTGGCAAATTTTCGTTTAATACTGACCTTGATTTGCCTCAACATTTACTGTATATCCAGAAATGAAGGCGGCCTCCTGCACTTTGCCTGGTGGTGATTTTCAGAGCCGAGTTACTCCTCAGGGTGTCCTTGCAGTTATACAACATATTAGTTGGTGTTGATAGCAGAAAACATATCATCCATGTAGGCTATCTGTCATTTGTCTAGGGTCTGATTAGGTATTGGAGCCTCTGTCTTCTTCCTATGCATATTTGCCAACAAGACTTGAGAAGGGAGCCCATAGCACCACTACCGACCTGACGGAAGACGTCTCCCTTATGCGTCCAGTAAAGGGTTATTTTTATAGAGATCTGAGGGAGGCGCCGAAGGATATGCTCTTTAATACCTAAAGGGGTATCATGTTGCAACCCTCCTGAGAACGGTCTCATTTGCAACCCATGTATAACTGAAAGTCAGCCCTCCAGACATTACTGGATAACATTGAAATAGTGCTTAGGTATCCATCAGCAACAGCTCACTCTTAATGTCCAATGAAACAAGGATTTCAGTCTCCCCATCTTCCTCAAGGGAACTACAGGATGTCCACGCAGATTTCCTGAGGAACTGGATGGAAGAGCCATATACGGTGGGAGACACGAACCTGAATATAACGATCCCAACAACCGACGCAACCCGAGACCGGCAGCAAGAATCAAACCGCGTTCATGCCCGCAAATCTTACCCCTGAAGATAGCTACGGAGAATACACAGGACGGTAACTTACGAGTAGTAGGTACACACGTATTGCCACTCATATCACTGACGAGGGAAAGGTACTCACCAGCCAATAGAAATTTACTATTCTTTTGACTCCATCGCGCGTATCTTTACTGTTAATAATGCTATAATGTTGGCAAATTATAATAAAACCTGTACCTCATCCTCTTTAGATTCACATCAAATCATTCTCTACCATAAGAGGAATAATCTCTTTGTACCAGAACAGAGGCAGTCAAATCCCTCTCAGCTGGATTCCAACACATACTGGAATTCAAGAAAAGGAAGGAGCAGATGCTCTTGCGAAAAGCAACCTATAGTACAGTACAATAAGAATCACTCTGGGCTTTTTCACTCACATGAAGAACAAAGCTAATAAATATTGCCAAAAACAAGAGGAAAGTCAGGCAAGCACTTCTGAAAGGCCTTAAAACACAAAGTGGCATGATGAAACCTTCAGCCGCATAAAACTTTCAATGAATTGACAACTAAAATGACATATTAAGATTTTGATATTTATGAACTTGGCAAATGATACTTGACAATCGATAAACATGTAAATACTTTGAATAAGTGATTGATGACATTCTAGGTCACCACATTTTGAATTGCCTAGAAAGGGCCTTTCTAAGATAAAAAAAAATACACAGAAGATTCGGGAGCGTATCCTTGAAATAACAAAAACTTGTCACATGTCTATGTTCCTACCCTTCTATAGCGTAGGACAGAAACCTCTCCTTTCTTAACTAGCGCTTTGTTTGTGATCTGGTTCCTCACTGTAAATTACGCAGCAGCGCCTAATAAAGGTTTTCTGCTCAGAAAACCTTATGCAAAATAGCCCTTTCCACATCAAAGCTCGAGTAACTTCCATATCAGCGGTTTCCCGCAGAGTTTCTCTGATATTTACTGATATGAGTAAATGAATTTTTTTCCTCTCTTTTATGATGTTTTATTTCTTATGGCAATCTACGACTAATAATGACTTAGCTATATATCTTTTTTTCTCCTTCTAATGGGTACCCCAAAGTTTCAATGCTTCAAGGCTTGCCAGTTGAACATTTCATTTCATCCATAGCCACAAATATCTGTTTCACATCATTATCGTCTCTCATGGACTGCTTTAGCCAATGCCCAAATATTACTAATATGTTTGTCTGCAAAATTACTACAAATCATAATTTTGAAGATCAAAGGAGAGGTGCAGAAGAAATTCATGAAAATATAATATGAATACATTAAATCAAAAAGATCGAAAGGCAGCCAAAATGCTGTAAAAAGCGAAAATATTGATCAAAATCAAGGCCACGACAATCAGCGGCAGAGGTGTGTTACCATTTTTTTTTTTATTAGAGGAACCAAGGTTTGCGTATAATTGTGATGTGAATAAATAACCTGGATATGATGAAATTCAACAATACCTTATAATCAGCAAAATTTAATAATAAAAATTGTATATACAACAACAAAAGGAGATAAACTTGCCTGAAATGAGATAATAATAATAATCATCATCATCATCATCATCATCATCATAATAACTACATTGATGGTGATTATTATCATTATTATTACGTGCAAACGAACGTGACTCTCTCCAAAATTAATTATGATGACAATAATGACGATATCTCTGCGAGTGATAGAGTGTCTGCTTTACAAGGAAGTGTTACGCCAGATTTACATTATACCATCACGTCACGTCACCGTCCCATCTTGTATTCACACTATCCATCACAATCCCCAAACTCAGCGACTCACAGAACACTCGCGCTTACTATACACTCACACTCAGTAACACTAAACACTCGCTGAATACTCAACACTCACTGGGCACTCACTATACACAAAGCACTCACTAAGCACTAACACTCACTAAACCCTAAACACTCATTAAACGCTAAATACTCAATATACCGTAAACACTAAACAACCACTAAACATTCACTAATCTCTCATTAAACACTCACTAAACACTTACACACTAAACATTAACTAATCACTAACATTCACAAAACAGTCACTGAACCCTAAACCCTCACTAAACATTCACTGAATAATTACACACTAAATATTCATTGAATACACACTAAACATTCACAAAACACTAAACACTCACTAAACATTCACTGAATACTTACACACTAGAGATTCACTAAACACTAACATTCACTAACCTCTAAACACTCACTAAACACCTACACACTAAACATTCACTAAACCCTAAACACACACTAAACATTCACAGAATACTCACACACTCAACATTCACTAAACCCTAAACACTCACTAAACATTCACTGAATACTTACACACCAAACATTTACTAAACCCTAAACGCTCACTAAACATTCACTAAGCCCTCAACACTCACTGAACATTCATTAAACACTTACCCATAAACATTCACTAAACACTCACTAAACATTCACCAAACGCTTATTCATTAAACATTCAAGATAAAAAAAATTCACAACTGCACTAAGCCCTGCAACAAACTTGCATAAACACCGTCACATCACGTCAAAATATTCGAAAACGTGTCGTGATGTGGCGGTGGATGCCGTGTGCTTGATGGTGACGTGCTTTGACGTGACGTGATAAGTCGGTAACGTTATGTTATAGTGTGAATCAGAATTAATTCGGTAAAAAAAAAGAACATTCACGCTACCCAAAACCTTCTAATACTCTAATTGATTTTCAAGGCACTTCACAATTCTCATCGTCACCCTTTGAACTCCCACTACCTTGAACCCTGCCTCACTCTACATAAATAGTCAAAAGCTAATAAGATTATGCACTGTAGAAACAAAAAAGGGCATACTTCTAAAGGATTGAGGGCGGAGTAAAAGAGAAAGTAATAAAATTTCGAAGCAGCAAAGAGGAAGTGAAAATGTTATGGACTTTTCCAAGAAAAAATATCTCAAATTGGATCATGATTCCTAATGAAACTACTCCCACAGAACTTCGCTAAAGCCAAAGAGGAAGATCGGTTACTGGTCTGGGTGAAAGGTAGGGAATTGAAACTATTGGATTATTAGGGTAAGAATGAATGAACCAACGGATATAGCTGTTATATATATCCTAGTATGAACTGCGATCAAAGAGGAATCAGAAAGCTTTAGAAAATGTCTTATAAGGGAAAGCAATTCATCTCTCTCTCTCTCTCTCTCTCTCTCTCTCTCTCTCTCTCTCTCTCTCTCTCTCTCTTCAATGTGTAGTAAACAGATACTTTTCTTTCTCTATTATTGCTGCGGTCATTGAACGAAAATTACTCAAGACAGTGTTCAACTTCAAAATTCTTTCCATTATGTCCTTCATTCTATACCCAGTTATAATTTCTTCACTGTTTGCTCCATAAAAGGGGAGGGAGCTCTCTTGTCTTTAAAATGTAATGTGCACAGGAACATTTTATGTTTTCTTTCATGAGAGAAATGAAAATGGTATTCTTAGACTCCAAAAGGAATAGTTTTTTAAATGTCTTAGCGTTATTTCCGTATCTTTGAGTAAGGGTTTGGTAAAGAAAGTGGTTTATGCAAGAAACATATGAATGATTGAAATGTTAGTTGGTTTGTACAGACAGGAAGGAGGAAAATTCTAAGTAAAAGACGGAATATCCAACGTGTACGAGGAACGTGAAAGCTGAATATATAAAAAAAAATGAAAGTACTCTAAATACTCGATTTCCCAAAGCAAATTTAAGTAGTCGAAATAATGCTCACTTTATCAAATGTTATTTGGATGTCTTCTATAGTTCTTTAGTTATTTGTCTTTAGGGTGACAAGGCACTACCTGCACTAATATCATTAGTTTCAATTGGCTTATTTTTATACTGTTGCAGTCATTAACAACGTTGCCTTTATTGTTAAGATTGTATTATCAATAGAAAGTTTATTGTTTGTAGGGTGACTGGAAAATTATGGATCAAGTATGAAAGTTTAGTTCATTCTCGTGAGCTAATGTAGAGTTTCTTGTTGTTGTTGCTGCTGCCCTTGCATCTAATTTGCAAGATATTGCTGAATGATGATGAGGAAAGGAATTTGGCAACAGTTTTCTGTCCATATTTAGATGAGCGTCGCGCCCTATCATGCAAATGAGTCCTGCACAAAATGAATGTTTATGTCGCTTGAAGGGATAAGGAAAATATCTTTCCCTAAAAAATAAAAGGAATAATACTGCGATAACACACAACAACAGCCCCACACAAACTGAAGCCAACACACACACACACATACACATACGCACACACACACACACACACACACACACACATATATATATATGTATATATATATATATATATATATATATATATATATATATATATATATATATATATATATATATATATATATATATATATATATATATATCCAAACAGCGGTGGCCACAGCCAGGTATACATCAATGGGGAGGCGGACATAAAGACTTGCTAAAAAGGGTCAATTTATTCCCAACGTTTCGTAATGGCTTCATTACATTTTCGAGGGCTGTACAAAATAAATAACATAAATTACAAAAAGGGTATAAATTTAAATTTAAAAAATTAAGCACAATGGATTACAAATAAAAAAAAACATTAAAAACAGAACGGACAATTAAAAAGGACAACATAAAAAACAAA
>JANJGK010006848.1:22500-34579 GCA_039081455.1 Macrobrachium rosenbergii
TGTCGCAGAAAGAGCTGATAGGGGTGAACTCTCTTCTGAGGTAATCTGGAAGTTGGTATATCAGTAATTATACGAAATAAAAATATCCCAGTTGCTAAGAACAAGGAAGAAATACCTGGTCCATTAAAGCATTCTAGCTTAAAACCTTCTTGAAAGTGATGTTCAGTATTCACGCCTCCTAATGAAAGCAATACAAGGATTTAACCAAGTTATTAAAAAGTATACATCCGAATTTTAATTCCAAATTCGTCTTAAAAAAAGGATGAGAGAGAGAGAGAGAGAGAGAGAGAGAGAGAGAGAGAGAGAGATGAAAGCTTTGGATATATATTGAAGAAAAGGAAAACTTATGGAACATAAAGAAGGACACAAGAGAAAAACGATTAATTGTAAGTTATCGTTGGCTATTGACGCAATCTCTCATTAAAGGCTGATAAGGGGAAGTAAAACTTATAAGCAAAAGATGAAATGAAATGTAATCATAAAAAAAAAAGCGAGCACGCTTTAGAATACGACACGAACTAAACGGAATCGGAGAATGGATGAAATAGAGAAAAGCGTCGCCAAAGCGATTTCCATTCGTCAGTACAGCCTTGACATATCCAGATTTCTTATAGTATCCATTCCATTGATAACATCCAGCGGAAAACAATAAGCTTTCTATTGTAAAATCAGGCTTCTTACGTTTTAGCAAGAGTGAGGATTCCCGGAGGATCCCTTTAAAGTTGCTACAATTAGAAACAAGATTAACTTATTCATTGTGTTACATGGTAATTTTCATTAAATTGACAACTTTGAAATTTCAAATGTTTTGAAAACTTTTCGCCAATTTCTTAGTAACAGTTTTAAGGGATCTATTGAGTCGACAAGTAGATATAATTGCTCTCAAATATATCTTTTAATATGCTGTTGAAGGAAAGAAATGCAATTCTCGAATAAGCACTGAGTCAGCAAAAACAAGCGACCATGAATCACTAAACTGATGATACGAATGTCATCCCACCAATTCCTTCGTTATCTGAACAACAGTATATTAGACTCTTCGTAAATTATTACTGAGCACCGACAACTTACTATATAGCACTAATAAGACGGAAGTTTTCAGGAATTTAGATTTAAATTTCCAAAGGTACACTGCATTAATTCATTGCTGAATAAATTGCAGCAAGATATTAATAAAGGGAAGAATATAAACGCAATGAACAAATAAAAGTCAATAAATCAGCAAATGAAAAGATGCAACAACACGAAAAATTATGGACGTAGATGTTATGATCATGGAGGTTGAATAAACAAGAATATTCACAGGGAAATATCTGATAAAACCCTGTTATTGTTTTTTTTTTTTTTTTATAAAATAAACCTATGTGGCTAGGTTTTTGCTAAGCAGCTTTGATAGAAAAGCAGAACTAATTATAGACGTCTCCGATGGCAGCAAATTCTTAGTACTACAACATATATTTTTCAGTTTGATCTATCTGCCTGCTTGTCACTGAAATTAGATTTTTTTATTACAATACTGATTGTAGATAAATAGAATTAAAGTTTAGAAACCGAAACTCTCCATCTCTAGACCTTATCAGAAAGTCTTTTTTGTCAGAACTCTGCATTGATTAAATTCAGTGTCACTCTGACAAAACTGCCCCTTGAACAAATTCAAATGAAGAATACTCTCTTTACTTTGATGTTGCTTCATTCAACATAAATTGACGATAAAAATGTAATTGTAACAGTTCTTAGAGAAGACGCATACTACAGATATAATGAGCACATCGATACAACCGAAACAAACTAACAAAGCACAATGGGAAACACAGTAAAAGAGGACCCCTATTGTAGAAAGCAAAAAGAAAAATAAATATATATAAAAAAATTGTTGTTTGCACTTTTAAAACTAATTTTTACGATCTGCTGTAAACGCGTATTTTCACGAAAAAAAAAAAAAATCGGGGAAACCATAAATGTGTATTTATGGGTTTGCTACACTTACTAAAGTAAAACTGATGTAGACCTTTACAGTATAAATGAAACAGGTGGTCTTTTTGTAACACATTTCATTTTCTTATGAACACTTCGTTTTCAAATGGAAAATAACCCACAAACGAAATCGCAGATATATTAAACATCTACGAACTTTGCACTCCAAAATATTGTTTCCCTCCCTACAGGACAAAAAAGAACTAATTCTCTTTTGCAGTTTTATTGATAAAGATGTTTCGAAGAACTAT
Organism: Macrobrachium rosenbergii; assembly: GCA_039081455.1. Lineage (NCBI taxonomy): Eukaryota > Metazoa > Arthropoda > Malacostraca > Decapoda > Palaemonidae > Macrobrachium > Macrobrachium rosenbergii. The sequence continues at coordinate 24,726 of JANJGK010006848.1, forward strand.
AAATCACACACACATAAGAATCGCAAAAGGACAGGTTATAAACCACCTTCCGACATCACTAGCAAAGAACAAGGAAATGCTGCTGAATGTTTGGGAGGGTGGGAAAGTAATGGAGGGGATGGTCACTCTTCGAAGCTTTAACCATCACAGCCTAAGGGTCTCGGTTTTATCTGCGCAAAGCCGACAAGACTATGTATATTATAGTGAAAGGTTTATGGATACCGAAGTATAGATCCCGTTGATACCAGGGATAAGGGAGAGAATCCGTGATACATCAAATTTTTATGAAGTTTTTAATTATAAATTTTTCCCGAAATATTGCGAACCCTCAGTCGATCACACTGCACCCTTTAGTGCCGCGGCATACCGGTTGAGAACCAGTGGTTTAAACTGTTATTAACAAAAAGGAAAATTCTTATAAGACTTGGTATTCCTTTTGAAAGGTTTGCGTTCCTCCATTATACCACAGTTACTGGGTATTACATTTAAAATCATCTATTGAAAATCAAACACAGGCTGGATGGTGATTCTGTTTTTATGATTTCATTTATATACTTCCTTCATTGCCAAAAGGTTCGTCAAATCCTGACATTCACTGTGGGATTAGAGAAGGGAAGGATTATGGGTGTGGTGATGACCTTTATAAAGAGAGCTGTAATAACGTAATATTACTTGAAAGAGGGATCTCGTTTTATTTCCTGCCTAACCGCCGACATCAGACATCAATAATTTCAGAAACCTTTGGTCATTTCTCAACTTCATTAAACCAAAAAAGAAATATTGGAAGTCATTATGTCCATATACTTCACTTTTAATCATATTGCATCTATTGTAATTTAGTAATGCCTCTGTCAACTGTAAGATTCAAATATCAGAAAACAGCCATTTTATGCTTAATGACCCCACACCTATCCTCAACACGAGGTCGTCCCCACCAATCCCACTACAGGTTAACACACTTAGCTGGTAACTGAGTCTTTAGGGACGTTTATGCTCTCAGACTTTTTAGTAACATGCCACCTTCTACTGCTGCACTTATTACTGCAACAACATCATGTGTACACATACACACTATATATATATATATATATATATATATATATATATATATATATATATATATATATATATATATATATATATATATATATATATATATACATATATATATATGAATTTTTTTTATCACACTGTTCTTTATATATAATCATGAAGCTACAAAATGTCGCTTAATATGAAATTCACGCTGCCTCGGGAATATCCCCGATGGGGAATTATTACCGAAGGGGAATTTATAAGTGATAAAGGGACTGGTACTGCCGAGTCTCGAACCCACGACATAGATACTTATCCAGCGACTCAAATCGATGTTCTACCCACTGAGCCAGTCCATTTAGGCTATCACTTATAAATTCACGTTCGGTAAATTCCCCATCAGGGATATTCCCGACGTAGCGTGAATTTGATATTAAGCGACATTTTGTAGCTTCATGATTATATATATATATATATATATATATATATATATATATATATATATATATATATATATATATATATATATATATATACATATACATATACAGGATGTTTCGAAATTAGAGTGCCCCCCCTCTACAGCATAAACTAAAATTGATATGGACAAAAACAAATGTAATTCAGGACAGGTATTTATTTAAGTTTCTCTCTGAGTATGTAATATTTTGTGTGGCCTCCATCTGCCTGTACCACAGCCTGCACTCTTGAGGGTATGATTTCAGCAAATAGCAAAAAAGCTGAGACTCAAACCCCATTTCCCTGAGCATTTTGGTCACCTCTCTTCGCAGGTTGTCGAGGCTTGGTATACCATCATAGTTCGCTGTGCATGCTTCAGCACGATCCTTTAAGATGCTACCAATGTTTTCACACACATTAAGGTCAGGGGAGCTACCTGGAAATTAACTTGATGAGAAGAAATCAATACCATTGTTTCAAAGCAGCTCCTGTGTCTGAAGAGCCTTGAAACATGGTGCCTTATCATGCAAAAATGTGACTTCCTCAACAGATAACATATTTTCAGGATCTTTGAGGAAAGTAAATACTCCACTTATCATGCAAAAATGTGACTTCCTCAACAGATAACATATTTTCAGGATCTTTGAGGAAAGGAAATACTCCACCTGTAAGCACAGTTTCTCTGAAGTATTCGCCATTCCATGACGATAGCGCACATCATCGCTGATATCATCCAACTTTGCAGCCCAAATGATGTCATTTTTATGATATGGCTTCCTGACTCTGTAAATAAAGAATTCATCTGATGCAGCAACATGGAGAAAGTCAGCTTCATCCCAATCTTTAAGAAATGAACCACAAAACTATGCACGGTCTTCTCTCTGATGCTGAGTGATGTTGGGCTTGCTGATAACATGAAATGGCTTCATACCAGATTTTCTCAACTCACGATATACAGCACTATAACTTCTTTTCTTTCCCCTTTTTGTTTCTAGTTCAAGTGCCAATTTATGTAAAGACTTTCTTGGTGTACCCACTGCCTCAGCTATGAAGTCATTTGACTCCCGAGAAAGGACTTCAGGCCTTCCAAGATTCTCACTCTTTTTGCAATGACAGTCATATGTATTTTTGTTCCAGTTTATTTTAACAAAGGATTCATCTCTTTTAATGTATTTAGCTATCCAGGAACGTGAAATGAAGGATGCGCCAGCATCCCTGGCCTCTCTGAAGGTTATAGCCCGGATTCGGTCAATCCATCTGACTTCCTCCAAGTCGTTAGCCATGGCTGTATCTAACTCTATCACTCAGTCTGAAAATACAAGAAATGTGCAATAAAAATGACCTTAATAGAAACTTCAAATAATGTACTTGGAGATAGGCTATAGCAGAAAACTTCATAACTTTCCATTTGTTCTATGGAGGGGAGTGCTCTAATTTCGAAACACCCTGTACATATATATATATATATATATATATATATATATATATATATATATATATATATATATATATATATATATATATATATATATATATATATATATATATATATATATAAATGAATCATGAAAATATGGAACGTGATCGATATATAAATGAAGACAAAATTCATGAAGGAAAGAGAAACAATGGAGTGCTGCAAGGCCATTTGACTTATAGTCCTTTACTTAGCAGTCTGAAGAAATATAAAATAAGTTTACAACGAAAGGTCGTATGTATGACTGATGAGGATTGCAAAGGAAAACATATGTACCTAAAATCCAACACAATTGAAGAATTAACAGACTTACCAAAACAGGGTTAATATTTAAGAGATTTTACAAAGGATTAGGTACAATGGCTCAGAAGCAGGGACGGGATAATTAAAAGATTATACAAGGAAGGTGACTGAACAACAACAAAATTTATAAATGTACAATTCAATAATTCTCACTTTGGTAAACAATAAATTTCTTTATATATATATATATATATATATATATATATATATATATATATATATATATATATATATATATATATATATATATATATATATATATATATATATATATATATACATATATATATATATATATATATATATATATATATATATATATATATATATATACATATATATATATATATATATATATATATATATATATATATATATATATATATATATATATATATATATATATATATATATATATAATATATATATATATATATATATATATATATATATATATATATATATATATATATATATATATATATATATATATATATATATATATATATATATATGTATGTATGTATGTATGTATGGTTGGTCCAAGGTATGTATGAACTAGCAAAAACACAGGTTAGAAGCGGTGTATGTTAATTGAAGGGATACCAGTACGAGTTGGTTTACATCAGGTGTCTTCTTGAAGTCCATATCTTTTTGCCCTGATAATGGATGTGCTGTCTCAAGGAATAAGAGATCAATTCCCCTAGTACATGTTGTTTGCTGATGACATCGTGTTATGCTGCACCAACAGAGGGATAGTGGAGTCAAAACTAGAGCAATGGATTAAGGTACTGGAAGACAGAGGTTTAAAGATCAGTAAGAAGAAGGCTGGATACCTAAGTTTTAATGAAGATTAAGACTCGGAGATTAGTATGGAAGGGACAAGGTTGAACCGAGTAGAAAAATTTCAGTATCTTGGTTCATCAATGGCTGATGATGGATATTTGGATCTAGATATAACACACAGAATGCAGGCTGGATGGAAAAATTGGAGAAAGATGTCAGGTGTCTTGTGCGACCGCTGAATGAATATGAAGGTTAAAGGACATGACATGTGGCAATCTAATAAGAGATGTATTTTATTTTGCAAATAATCATAAATTCGAAGGTACCTTACTAAGTTTGGACTGGTGCAAAGAGTTCGATCGGGTGAACATGGAATTTGTATTTTTAACCTTGAGTAAATGTGGGATACCAAATGAGTTTGTGGAAATTGTAAAAGCTTTATATAGCGGCTGTAAGGGTATGGTAATTAAAGGGGGCAAACTTGGGGAACCATTCGATGTTCTCAGATCAGTCAGACAAGGCCGTCCCCTGTCAATGTTAATGCACCGTATATTTCAGGAACCTTTCTATAGGGCGATTATATCAAAAGATAATATTAAAGGGTTAACAACACCAAACAATAAGGAATTTAAATTGTAAGGGTTTGCCGACGACACGAGTATTATTATTATAACATCTGAAGTTTCTTTACTTTATTGTTACAAGGAAATTCAAGCCTTTGAGGAAGCAACTGGTTCGAAATTAAATAAATAGAAAACAAAAATTATGAGTATTGGTGAATGGAGTACTACGAGCTCTTGGACACTTTCGTGTTGCATTCTTTGGACGAACTTAGAATATTGGGTATTACCTTTTTTGATGACTACAAAGATACATGGGACATACAATTGGGATATAATCTCACAGAAAATAGGGAGAACAGCGACTCTATTAACTTTTTAAGCAACAATCATAAATAGAATGGTACTTTCGAAAATTTGGTATATAGCACACACCTTACCACTATCAGAAGTAGACATAACAAAAATAAATGCAAGTATATTTCATTATATCTGAAAGGGATGTTACATCCCAATATGCAGGAATACATTATATCTACATAAGACAAGAGGAGGATTTTAAGTATAATAAATGTCTACCATAAGGCCTTCGCAATTTTGTCAACTTAGTTTCTAAAGGATTTGGACTTTGCTCTTTTTAGTGACAAATGAGACCGAGTTATTTGCTTCTTTGTGAACATTTGGAAACTATGGCTTATCTCACTCTAAGTTTCTACTGTTGTCATTGAGATGCGTAGAATCGTTTACAAAAATCTTGATCAGCAACTAAATTGCTGTATTCATAAAGCTCTACTTCCAGATTGTAGACCAAAAATTGAAAGTTCCTTTCTATTACTAAACTGGAAAATAATTTGGAAAATGTAATCTTACCCTTTATTAATCATAACGAACATGTCCTAATATTTAGATCCAAATACATGGGACTTTATCAAAAATGAAAGACTTAGAATTCTCGGACTAAAGGAGGATGGTTGTTTGTGTTCATATTGTAAAATGACAGAAACGACACTTCACAAGTTTTATTTCTGTCCCAGAGAGCAAATAGTGGGTATTTATTTGAAAACAGTGCTACTCGGTGTTGCAGACATAAGTAAGGAGAGATTTCCGAATATCCTTCTGTTTGACATCCAATTGAAGTCAAAGAGTGCCAGAAATGCAGCAGCTATGATCATTGCAGGATATATATATACTGGATGACTAGATGAAAAATTAAATAAGAAAAAGACCACTGAGTATATTAAAGGGAGTAATTTTTGTAATTTTTTTCCGGCAAAATATATATCCTATACTTTCTAATGTAAGTAACAGTACAGTCATTATGGTGTTATAAAATTAACTGAGACTGAATACAGTTCTGGCTGAGGTAAGAAGGTTCAAATGGCAACCTTTGAAAAAAAATTATCATTGATGTAAATCTCAATTTGAACGGTTTGCACTGTGAATGTATCAATGTAATTAGATATGTGACTGGTTGAGAGGATGGAAATGCTTTCTCCATCTCTGATTGTAACTAGTTCTATTTGTGTATTCTTCGGCAATAGCGTCACAACAATTACGATGTGAATGATTTCTGTGTATAAATTACTACTGTTTGTGTACCTTGTGTTAGCATTTGCTTAGAAGATTTTGTACACAATTGTAATACTTAAATATCATTAAAATTCTTTGATGTACACATATGAGATCACAAAATTTACCAAGTGACTTCCTTAATTTTGTATTAGTTGTCATTACTATTGACTGATTATATATAATATTTTATATTGTATATCTTTATATACAATATTGTTATATTTATAATAAAAGATAAAATATATATATATATATATATATATATATATATATATATATATATATATATATATATATATATTATATATATATATATATATATACTGTGGAGGTTGATCTTAGAGCGCAATGGTAGGTATAATATCCTACAGCATAAGCCTGTGTAATTTACAAGCGTATATTTTTTCTTACTACTCTTTCCGAAAGAAAAGATCTCTCTCTCTCTCTCTCTCTCTCTCTCTCTCTCTCTCTCTCTCTCTCTCTCTCTCTCTCTCTCTCTAGCATAGGTTTTTCGGTCTTTTCCATTTTTTTGTTTGTTAGGGGGTCCTTACTTTTTCTATGAGATACACTTCATGACAAAAAAAAAAGCTTTATATTTTATTTTTTTTTATACCAGTAATGTGTATAATGCCTTTGTCAGTTGTGGAGATATTATGTATGTTTTAATCCTAAAGCGTGTGTAAATTCAGTTCTCTCTCAGGTCTGAGAGAGAGAGAGAGAGAGAGAGAGAGAGAGAGAGAGAGAGAGAGACGAGAGAGAGAGAGAGAGAGAGAGAGAGATAGAGATTAAGACTTACATAATATCTCCACAACTGACAAAGGCATTATACACATTACTGGTATAAAAAAATAAAATCTAAAGCTTTTTTTTTTTTTGTCATGAAGTGTACTGTATCTCATAGAAAAAGTAAGGACCCTCTAACAAAGAAAAAATGGAAAAAGACCGAAAAAGCTATGCCAGAGAGAGAGAGAGAGAGAGAGAGAGAGAGAGAGAGAGAGAGAAGAGAGAGAGAGAAGAGAGAGAGAGAGAGAGAGAGACGTTGTTGAAGTCCTGATTCTTTATGGTAATAAATGTGCTCAGTCGATCTTTGGTTAAGTCTCATCACTCAATCGTCTAATTTCCTATCAGAGCCTTAGGCTCGGCAGGTCTTGAGTCTGGCATAAAAAAAAAAGCCTAATTTGAAAGTCATGATCTCATACTTCTTACTTCAAATATTCAATCTTGCTTTACTTACACTCGTATGTGTATGTTGTATGATTCCTTACATGTCACTGATCGTACATGCAACTGTTCTTTCAATATTTATGGTCCAAACAGACCAGGCTGAAGTGCTTTTGGCAAAAACAGAATTTGCACCATGAAGACAGAGAATGTTTACCAGTATATTCAATAGTCTGCTTGCCAACTTCGTGCTAAATATGTAAAACAGAGAGTGAATCTAAAACGAAGTTTCTCTCTCTCTCTCTCTCTCTCTCTCTCTCTCTCTCTCTCTCTCTCTCTCTCTCTCTCTCTCTCTCTCTCTCAAATCTGGTGCCCACATATGTCTCCCTACAATAGGATTTACTGGGTCATCTCTATTTAACAGATCACAGAAATAGCTCTTCTACAGTATATCCCCAGTACTTTGTCCTCCTGTATCGTAATACTTCCATTGTCATTTTTCACTATTCTGCTTCTTAGTTGGTGTCCATTCTTTATTTTCCTGATACCCCATAGCCTTCCCTTATCTCACCATTTATCATGTTTCTGTTCATGTCATCAAGTTCCTTATTAAAAGCAACTCTCTTCTTTCTTCAGTTTTTTTTTTTTTTTTTTTTTTTTTTTGTCGTTGCTACCCTTCTTTTCACTCTGAAGTTCTCTCCTAGTGCCTGATTTAGTCCTGTTCTGGAGAATTCTATAATGTTTGTCTCCTTGTATCCGCCATTGCTCTGCAGTCCTCATCAAAGCAGTGTTCGTTACATGTGCTTTCCATGTAACCGATGGCTTTCACATCTGCTTCTTTAACAATTTGTTTTGTTTCCATATTTTTCCAAAGTCCCATTTCTTCATCTTCATTTAGCAGGAGTAAAACATCAAATCTGTTCCTAATTTCCATTTGGTATTCCATCCTACACACACACACACACATATATAATATATATATATATATATATATATACTATATATATATATATATATATATATATATATATATATATATATATATATATATGTATGTATGTATGTATGTATATATATATATATATATATATATATATATATATATATATATATATATATATATATATATATATATATATATATATATATATATATATATATCACTAACAATCTTGAATTCACCCAAATTTTCCAACAGCTTTCACTTTTCTCTATTTTTGGCCTCCATATTTTTTTCATCTGCACCTTCGCACGTTTCGTCAAACATATTTTGTACCAAGATATTCGTTGGAACAATGTTCCAACAAATATCTTGGTAAATTCATATCTTCTAGTGGAGCCTGTTCCAACAGGCTCGCCCTTTTTTTTTTTATTTATTTATTTATTTATTTTTTTTTTTTTTGCATTTTTTTTACTTTTCCTTCCGCACTTTTACACTTGTGACTCCGACCACTTAAGTTCCAAGGACTACTGTAACTGTATGTTTCTGTTGTCATTTATTTGTGTTTTAATTTTTACAATAATTCATCTCTTTTTATTTCAGTTATCTGAGGTGGGTTAGTATTGATCCACGAATCCCTATTTCGGTGACTGATTGCATCTTTAGAGAGCCAATTAATGTTTACCAATGTCTGAATTTCTTGACTGATTCCTCCACAAAAGGAGCCCTTACGGTCCATGGTTTAAGAAAGCATAGCAATATATATTATATTGAGTATAAATCAAAATGAAGAAACGAAAGAGCTATTGTTATTTTTCGAAAGAAAAGTAAATGTCTTTATACTGATTCCTTTTTACTGGGGTGTTTAAGACTTTGGTTAAACCACATTTTGAATACCTTTAAGACTGATTCAAGGCTGCTAATATTTGCCTTCAGTTTGCCTCTGTCACAAGTGATTTGACAGCTTAAACGATTAGACTTTTAAGAGAGGCAATTTATTTATTTATTTATTTATTCATTTATTCTTATAAAGAAGGATTCAAAAGTCAGTGAAATGAATGTTTAGTATTTTCGATTGAAATTAAGGAAAAGAGAGTTAAATTCTCCTTAAAGAAGCATTAGCAAAAATATCTATCACATCTTTATTGTATTACCAGTTATGAGCATGAATATGAGGTTGCAGGTATTTCTTCACTCTTTTTGTTCCATTTATTTTTATTTATTATTCGCAAGTAGGGTGGCAAAACCATTTCCAAAGAAATAACTATAACTGTCTTTCGGATGGAATTCTTAAACGGTTACCGTATCCAAATAAAGTAAAGAATTCTTTTAAAATTTATATCTAAACATTTTTATAACTGTATCTGCATTTTTTTCTGGTGCCATTTACCTCTGAAATGAGTTTCAAGAAAGTTGATGTTTCAAGAACTATTTAGAGTCCCTTGAATCAAAAGTTCTTTATTTTTTTTTATTATTGTTGCTGTAAACCACAAGGAATAAAGAGGTAAAAAAATCTAAGGTGAATTTAATTTCCCTATAATACGCTGTAACCTCTTTTTCC
>JANJGK010006849.1:0-34576 GCA_039081455.1 Macrobrachium rosenbergii
ATATGTAATTTTATTTTGTTCTTTTTAATCTTAATTTTTTTTTTTGTATGCAAGGAAACGAGCGAATGTACTTATTGTATGCATGCGTTTCAGAGTAAAGCATGTTAGTTATACAGTTTTTTTCTTTTAAATTTCATTTTCATTTATTCATCATCATGCGGATGACCTATTTGGTCCCAGTTCTAGGCCTGTGGCTTAGACCTGACATTTCATCCTAATCCTTCGGGCCAGCCCTATGAGAGCTGATTGGTCAGCTCAGTGGTCTGGTTAAACTATTTTAATGATAATAATAAAACCCGTTCCCAATCGGAGTACGGGAGGAGAAAATGCCTCTCTCTCTCTCTCTCTCTCTCTCTCTCTCTCTCTCTCTCTCTCTCTCTCTCTCTCTCTGGGTCCTCAAATCTACCCTGGGAAATAATTAATATTTCACTAAATATAACGGGTAAATAATAATAATAATAATAATAATGAAATCGGTCCGGGAGACATTGCGAGCTTCTAGGCCTAAGAGGTGTCGGTGGTTGAGAGAGAGAGAGAGAGAGAGAGAGAGAGCGAGAGTAGGAGAAGGAGAGAGAGAGAGAGAGATACGAGGAGAAGGAGAGAGAGAGAGAGAGAGAGAGAGAGAGACCTTACCTTACCTTACCTTACAGACCTTACAGTTCGTTCGGGTTGCTCCAGGTCCCTCAGTGTGAGGCACCTTTGATGTCTACCAGAGAATTGCTAACGCATCTTCCGGTATATTTTGCATCTTCCAGTCTTGGATGGTCTGGGATGCATCTTAGATATTTGTCGAGCTTATTCTTAAACACATCTACGCTCACTCCTGTTATGTTCCTCAGATGAGCTGGTAGTGCATTGAATAGACGCTGCATTATCGATGCTGGTGTGTGGTGGATTAATGTCCTATGTGCTTTCCTTAGTGTTCTTGGTATAGTTTTTGGCACTATTAATCTACCTCTGCTTGCTCTTTTTGATATTTTTAGCTCCATGATGTTTTCGGTAATTCCTTCTATCTGTTTCCATGCTTGGATTACCATGTAGCGTTCTCTTCTCCTTTCAAGACTATATAAATTTAAGAATTGTAGTCTTTCCCAGTAGTCAAGGTCCTTAACTTCTTCTATTCTAGCTGTAAATGACCTTTGTACACTCTCTATTTGTGCAATATCCTTTTGGTAGTGTGGGTACCACATTATATTGCAATATTCAAGTGGACTACATATGCACGTTTTATAAAGCATAGTCATGTGTTCAGCTTTTCTTGTTTTGAAGTGCCGGAACAACATTCCCATTTTTGCTTTGCATTTTGCCAATAGAATTGCTATTTGATCATTGCATAACATATTCCTATTCAACATCACACCAAGGTCTTTAACTGCTTCCTTGTTTGTGATTGTTTCATTATTAGGTCCTTTATATGCATATAGCATTCCTACTTTATCACCATAGTTCATTGATTCAAATTTATCAGAGTTAAATACCATCCTATTTACCTCTGCCCATTTATATATTTTGTTTAGGTCTCTTTGTAGCGAGTTCCTATCTTCATCACAAGCAATTTCTCTACTTATTCTCGTGTCATCTGCGAAACTTCTTACTACTGAGTCCTTAACATTACTGTCTATGTCTGCAATCATAATCACAAACAGCAATGCAGCTAACACCGTACCTTGTGGTACACCGGATATTACCGTAGCTTCGTCCGATTTCTCATCGTTTGCAATCACTATCTGTTTTCTGTTTTGCAAAAATTCTTTTATCCATCTTCCTACTTTGTCAACAATGTTATGTTTTCTAATTTTTTCGCTAATATATTATGATCTACCTTGTCAAAAGCTTTTGCAAAGTTTAGGTAACCCACATCTGTATCTTTTTCATTTATCATATTTCTATATATGCTTTCATGGTGGACTAACAGTTGGGTTTGTGTACTTTTTCCAGGTACAAAACCATGTTGTCCTATATTGAACAATCTATTTTTCATTAAATGTTTCATTATATTTTTTTTCATTACCCTTTCATAAACTTTCATAATATGAGATGTCAGACTCACAGGCCTATAATTACTTGCCTCTAGTCTTGAACCACTTTTGAAAGTAGGAGTAATATATGCTAATTTATGCTCATCATAAATCTTGCCTGTATCTATACTTTGTCTTAATAATATTGCTAGCAACTTTGCGATTGAATGAACCACTTTCTTTAACAATATGGCAGGTATGCCATCTGGTCCTGCTGCTGATCCATTTTTAATTTCATTAATAGCCTGCACAATATCGGCTTCTGTAATATTTATATCCGATAAGTATTCAATATTTTCATCTTTTATTTCTGTATCATTATCTTCATTGTCAATTCTAGGTGTAAATTCACTCTTATATCTTTCTGCTAATATGTTACATATTTTCTTTTTTTCATTCGTTAATCGCCCTTCAATTCTTAGAGGGCCTATTTCTACTCTTATTTTATTCATCTTTTTTGCATATGAATAAAAAATTTTAGGGTTTTGCTTGATATTTTGTAGGGTCTTTTCTTCTAGGTTCCATTTTTCATTTTCTTTTGATTGTATAATCTTCTGTTCTGCATTTTCTATCTTACTTTTTAGTTCCATCACTTTCCATGCATTCTTTTCTTTTGCAAGACCTTTTTTCCACTTTCTAATTTTCTGGAACAAGATCCTTCTGTCTCTTGGAATTCATGACTGATGTTTACTTTTTTTCTTCGGTATATATTTTTCCACTATTTCCTCTAATATTTTATATAATATATTGGTATTTACCTGTATATTATCACTTACAAATATGTTTTCCCATTCTTTGTTTAATTCTTCATTTATTTTTGACCAATTTATATTCTTACTATATAGAAATTGTATTTTCCAAATCCTTCCCATTTTTTCGTCTTTTGCTTTTCTCTGTTTTCATGTGTTTTGGAACGGACTGTTAGTTTTATGACATTATGGTCCGAAATACTTGTGTTATATACTATTATTTCTTTAACATAGTTCACCTCATTCATAAATACTAGGTCTAAAATATTATCCTTTCTTGTTGGCAGGTGATTTATTTGCTGAATGTTATGTTCTAGTAGCATATCTAATAGCTTTTCAAATTGCCTCTTATCGTCTGCGCTACTATTGCTCTCTTTTTTATATGAATAAATGCAACCACAGTCTCCTATTCGTTCTTTCCATTCTACAAAAGGAAAGTTAAAGTCTCCGGATAGGAGTATAGTCCAGTCCTTGTGATTTCTACATATTTCATCCAATTTGTCAATTATTATGTCAAACTCTTTAGTATTAGGGGGTCTGTATATTACAATGTTCACTAATTTTTCAGATTCAAATTCTACCGCTATTAATTCACATTCTGTGTTACTACATTTCTCACAGATTTTTCCTTGATTGGCATCTCTCCCATATATTGCGGTTCCCCCTTGATTTCTATTTTTTCTATCTGATCTATAAGTTTGGAAACCCTTTATTTGGTTATCATTACCAGTCTCTTGGGAATACCAGGTTTCACTTATATTCAATATTTCTATTTTTTCATTTTGGGTTAGTTCTTCTAAGAACTCTATCTTTCTTTTTGAGTTACTCGAAACTAAACCCTGCGTGTTCATCACTATGATGGTTTGTGTATTATCTCCATTATCTAATATGGGTAATAATAAGGGTTTTCCCATGTCTCTTTTTTTCATTTCTAGAAATTGGTACATTAAAAAATCCAACTTTTCCATTATATTTGATCTTCCAGCTTCATAATTATTCATTTTGTGCATAAACCTGCATTTATCTCCATATCTGCACCATCCCCTAGCATCATAGATACATTGCTTGTTCCTTGTGCTATATCTAGGTGCTGATGCCTCATATCGTGGTGCTGACATTTCGTAATGTGTTGTTGGCTTGCTTTTTGCCTTCATCACATGATCTTTGTTCCTTTCTTTATTTGTTTCATTTTTACCTTGATTTTTTATATGTATTTGATTTTGATTTTGGTTTTTCATGGCTACAGGATGCATGTACCTACATTTCTTATTAAACATACATCCATTTCCTTCTTTCCAGTTTCCAGTTTCTACATATTTTTGGATGTAGAGAGAGAGAGAGAGAGAGAGAGAGAGAGAGAGAGAGAGAGAGAGCACCGGATGCCGGAGACGTATCACCTGGTCAGTTTATGATACCGGCCACACCAGTAGGGGTACACGAGCTAATAATAATAATAATAATAATAATAATAATAATAATAATAATAATAATAATAATGAAATCGGTCAGGGAGACGTTGCGAGCTTCTAGGCCTAATAGGTGTCGGTGGTTGAGAGAGAGAGAGAGAGAGAGAGAAAGAGAGAGAGAGAGCGAGACGAGGAAAAGGAGAGAGAGAGAGAGAGAGAGAGAGAGAGAGAGAGAGAGAGCACCGGATGCCGGAGACGTATCACCTGGTCAGTCTATGATACCGGCCACACCAGTAGGGGTACACGAGCTAATAATAATAATAATAATAATAATAATAATAATAATATAATAGTATTAACAATAAAATAGTTTTACAAAGCTCCCACGTGACGCTCAGGCAAGTAACCATGGGGGTGGGGGGAGTCCTCCTGAAAAGGCGGATGTAGTCCACACTGGAGTAGGCGGAGGAAGAGGAAGTTGAGGTAGTATGTTAACTCCTCCCTCCTCCTCCTCCTCCTCCTCCTCCCCCTCCTCCTCCTCCTCCTCCTCATCCTCCTCTTGTAATCTTTGTAATGAAAGACCTGCACTTAGGCGTTGGACCTAAGCTTAGTGTCTGTAGCGTGTATCCGTAAAACCTGGATTATTATTATTATTATTATTATTATTATTATTATTATTATTATTATTATTATTATTATTATTATTATTATTATTATTATATAAAGAAATGTTGGCATTATAGATTTGGCGAAATTTGGAATGGGAAAAGAGTGAACTAGGCCTAGTGGATGTAGAACGAGAAGATACACGGACATCATCTTACTATATCTACTTAACAAAGATTCCAGGAGGGGAAGAGAGAGAGAGAGAGAGAGAGAGAGAGAGAGAGAGAGATTTGCAGTTAGGTGTGACTTTTCCTTCTTGAACGTCAAGAACGTCCAGGTTTCTGTTCACCGTTTTCGTAAATGAACAGACCACCATCTTTCTTTCGTACTCGTTTTTGGCCAGTTCACTTCGTTTCAATGTCCTTCCTGTCTGCTTCTGTCTTGTATATCTGTTCACATGCGCTGTCTGTCTGTCTGTCCGTCTGTGTGTCTGTAGCTCTGCTGAGTTTTGGTGTGGGCCTTAGTAGCGGCGTGTATGCGTTCGTCGAAAGACTTTATAAAAAATCGTAATTTAAAGTCGTAATTCAAACGCCATTACTATGGTCGATCGTCTGTCTGGTCGAGACGCCTCGTGTGTGCGTCTCTCTCTCTCTCTCTCTCTCTCTCTCTCTCTCTCTCTCTCTCTCTCTCTCTCTCTCTCTCTCTCTCTCCACCCAGTTTGAAACATAGACCTACAATGGAAACTCAACTTTCGGCGATGAAAAATATTATGAAAAAATTGATTAACTTGGAAATATATATGGTCGTCATACATCAAGTAGGTAGCAAAGGTCAGGCTTGACCTCCCATGTCACGGGATTTAACCCCCATTGAACCCCCAACCCCCCAAATTTTTTAACTGCTTTCGGAGGGAGCGAAAGCTGAATCATTATATACGTTTGGCAACGCTGTTTTGTTTCACCTCCTGACACCTCAATAAATCGTGTCCTGACTGATAACTCTCTCTCTCTCTCTCTCTCTCTCTCTCTCTCTCTCTCTCTCTCTCTCTCTCTCTCTCTCTCTCTCTCTCTCTACGTTCTTCGGTTCAAAGGAGAACAACAGAGCTTCAGAAAATGGGAGGACATGAACACTTAACACTGTCATGTGTCCCTATCATAGCAAGTATCTCTCTCTCTCTCTCTCTCTCTCTCTCTCTCTCTCTCTCTCTCTCAGTTGCGGCTACCATAAGAATGATTAATATAAAGTTTAGCAGACATTAGGTAAATGTAAGTAGGGACAAGTAAAAATACTAATATAATAATTATAAAAATCAGCGTGACTCAGTCAGAGGAAGCAGGCCATGGCGGTTGTAATAAGGTTTACGCCTACTTGATTCAGCCTGCAGCAGCAGTTTTGACTCACTTATTACTGATGAATATGACGAATGATTTATTAGAACCTTTCGATTAATACGAATATTTATATATACGTCCTCAATCGCCCATCATTACTACCTGATAATAATGACGCCTAGACTTATACCAAGCTAAATTAGACATTATGTCCATTTATTTACCTGAAAAGGAATGAATTATTATTTAATCATAACTTTTATAGTTTTACTTAACGGTAATAATAAATCCGTTTATTCAATCCAGTGGTTGGGAATTAGTTCCTAACAAAAAGAAGTCATTATTATTCTCTTCACAAATCACTTGGGTCTTCAAATTGTTCATTCTTCTTCCACATTCGGTTTCTTATATTTGATATATTATACGCCATTGTGATCGTCATTCAATGCTCTTTCACTTTGTTTCACTTTGTTTGGTTTCATGTAGAGCCCTGTGGCCACAGGGAGAATTCCCTCCCTGGCGGGCCCCCCTTTCACCTCTTCAAAATAAGGTGCTTCTTATATAAATATATATATATATATATATATATATATATATATATATATATATATATATATATATATATATATATATATATATTTATATATATATATTTTTTTCTAATTGTCTTTCAGTGTTTTCTCGTCAATATCTTAGCTCCTGCAGGATAGGAGAGTCTTTAGTTCCTTTTTCTTTTATTTGCTTTCTTCTTGTATTAAATTGCATAGAAGATCATTAGTCAAGTTCATGATCCGTATTATTTTTCACCTTTGACACATATTCTTTATATCCTGTGCACTTATTGCCATCATATGTTTTATTTTTAGTATCACCATGGCCTTCCTTTACACAATTTTTACACTTGAAGATGCTGCTATATAGCACATTCACTTGATTTGTGATTTTCACCACATCTAGTCTAGGCAAGCTTGGGCATTTCTACAATTTGCTGCACTGTGACCAAATTCCTGACATTTATAGCATTGATAGGGCATGTAACAGTCGAATATTTTGCAACGGCTATACAGTGTACACAGTTTGCCACCTCTATCATAGATAGCCTTTCGTATTTGTGATGTGCATTTGATGATGCAGTTTTTATATTTGGCATCTTTGGCTATCATTTCCTTTACAGTTTTCAGGTGGCCATTTTCAGAAATGAGGTCACCTGTCCATGGATTTTTCTTTACAATGTTATCGACAATGTCATCTTCATCCTTCGGGACATAGACTACTTTTATTTTTGGTTTAAGTTTACCCTTCTCGTTTACTGATATATTGTTGATATTCTGAATCTCCATTTTTGCCTTTTCTGAGTTTTTCCTGTCTGGAAATCTTACAAATAAGTAAGTGTCCATCTCTTGTTGTTTTAACCTGTTCAACTGGCGCCGTTATCTGACTCAGTTTGTTTCTTTTCATTAGCTGCTGTGCTTCTTCGTTTGTAGACTTGATCAGAAGCACTTTTTTGTCTTTAATGATTCAGCAGACGTTTTATCCATGTCTGTCATGGTCTTTACGTCTTTATCAACGTTGTCAATTTTGTTTTGGATTTCATCTATGTTGATCATTACGTCACCAGCTTTCTGAACCGAATCCTGAATCAACTTTGTTAATGTCTCTGTGTTTTCTTTTATTTCTTCAAGTTCTTCTTCGATGAGTTTTTTGTGTGTTCTTTGTTCAGGCCTCCTGCAATTGTTACCGATGTACAATATGTTATCACTACCAAGTGTGGGTGTGTGGATGGGCTCTATACCGGAGCATCCGTAATGAAGCCAAGTGTCTGTACAAGTATCAGTCACAGCAAGTTCCTTCATCATCAACTTCTCCAGAGCAATGTCCGCAGGTTGCTGACTTTCTCGATTGGGGTTGACTCACTAAGCTTTCTCCAGTCCTTTCTTTAGAGTTGCATCGTTACAACGTGCTGCATTGGTAATTATGAGAAAATGTTCGTATGATAGACTGATATACCCTTTACTTGATTTAAATTCTATAGTACTTATTTTCTCTTTTTCCTTCTTCTCATGGTCAGTTTCTGAATATATATGCCATGGCGTGCATGAGTTACAAATGGTTTTGTTGGACGTCCCTACTGTATATTTCACGAGGTTGAAGCCGCTTTTTTATGCCTTGTGAGTATTATTTTTATGATATTTACTTACTCCAGTGTTCTGGGATGTTATAGTTATCATTTTTGGGGTCATAGCATGGTGATAAAGTTGGCCAAGGAGATCTTTGTCTATGCGTCCCGTGTGTAGTCATGATGCGTCATGGGGTGAGGGGGGGGGGGGCATGGCGTCTGAATCGAAGCCTTATTTGTTTCCAAATGGAATCCCCCCAGTCTCTTTATATGCAGCGTCGTATGATTTAATTAGTCAATGAGTCTGTCTTTCCCGGACGTCTTGCGTCGTAACTTTTTGGGGCAACTCGGAGTCACTGGGCTGCGCAGTTGACGCAAAGACGCTCTCTCTGATGCGCCATTTGGGCAAAGTGCCCTGTTTCTGTTTTATTTTTCACATTGAAATTTTGATGGCCGTTGAAGGGGTGTGTGTGTGTGTGTGTGTGTGTGTGTGTGTGTGTGTGTGTGTGTGTGTGTAGAGCAACCCTTAATATATTAATTTTAAAATAGGACATGTCTAGCGTAGGCACTACCATTTAGTATAGATTTGTCATTTATTTTATATATTAAGTATATATATTTAAATATAAAATATTTATATTTTTTATGGTTTTTATCTAATATCATTCTTTATTTTTTACGTTCATATTTTAACCCTAGAATTTTACTAGGACAGTTATCATTCAGATTTTCATTATCAATCACATCATTAATTGATATATTTCATCTTCATCCCTGCACTGAATAATCCTAATGGGTTCCGGCGTTTGGTCTTCAGGACATAAATTTCATAGTCAATCAGTCTATCACAACAATTCCTACGTATAACTTTATTTTTTAAACTCTAACTAGTGGGGAAGTTTTAGTCAGTGATGACGTCATCTTGATATTTATTTCATGATTCCATTGTGCACCGGTGGAAATATTGGAACGTATGGATATCCCATAGAGCTCTTCTGAGTGCAAAGCGAATTTAAATTACTGAAGTAGAAGAAGCTTTGCTGAATTTACCCACTCCTTATTGGGAGCTTTTATGCCCAATGTCACTCCACTAGTCTATGAAAAGTGCCCCATAGGACAAACTTACTGCCCATTCAGTGCCTCGAATATATGGGGCATTTCTGTACTGTTTAGGGGTGTGTAGGGTAGGCCAAAGAATGGGAAGGCTGGCTATCTGTCTGTTGGATCAAAATTTCTAGGTTATGATTCCTTTTAAGCACAGACGTTATTCCACATTAATATGCTTTTTTTTTTCACTTGCAAGGAATTCAACACTAGATATTCTACGAGAAAGTTGACAAATAGAAGACACATTTAAGAACTGTAACTACTGGAAGCGAACTGTAAATACAGATGCGCATGAAAGTTGCAGAGGCCAATTTTATACCAAAAGTTAATGTAAAGCTTCTCCCCGTTTTGAGTAACATATAGAAGTGAAAGAGATGAAAAAAAAAAAAAAAAAAAAAAAAAAAAAAAAAAAATATATATATATATATATATATATATATATATATATATATATATATATATATATATATATATATATATATATATATATATATATATATATATATATATATATATATATATATATATATATATATATATATATATTTATAGTAATCCTTCGTTGTAACTGAAATATAAACCCAAAAGTTTTTATGTAATGACAAACCACAGTCTCGAGGTTTTTGGAGAGTTTAGGTACCTAGGATTTTAATCCTCATTTTTTTACCTTTCTTTTGTTCTGAAAACCCCGGAATAGTTCAGGAAGTCAGGAGTTATATAAAAGTCTGTAATTATACCTAAAGTTTATAATTGGCATAGTTTTGGTTTAAAGAATTCATCCTGACTGACTTGATGTAAACCAGTGCTTCAGTCCATTTCAAGTAATGAAGTTCATGGCATGAACAGACAGTATATTTTAACTCTATATCAGCTGGACAAATCCCAGTGAAGTAACTAAATTGACCCAAAACAAGTATTAATTAGTCATAACAGTTTTTTTAAATCACTTTTATATTTTGTACAGTATTTTGGTAAATTTTCATTGTACAAAGTTTATGTTGCATTAGGCAGGTCACTTTTATAGTTTTGAAGTCTGTTCGAAGTTCAGAGAGCTAAGGTTAGGTAGGTAATGTTGATGTAACTAGTAAATGATTTGAGTTGGCCCATGGGGGATCTTGATGAGTTCTGAGTTAGCAGTGAAGTTAGTTTTGATGAAAATGAATGAAGATAAAGACCTCATAGAATTTTTAATGAAACTAGCAATTTGTTTTACTGTGTGTTTGAAGTGTGTAAGTAGATTCAAGGGAATGAGGTTTGAATGTTAAGTATTTAAGTATTTGATATTTTATGGCAATGCTTGAGATGAGCGCTGTTTGGAAGCGTTTTTGCAGGGAGATTCTTTCGATAAATTGTAGGCTTGAGGTTGGAAATGAGAGGACTTGGGAACCGTAGGAAGATAGTGCCATCAGCCCACCTCATGTGGTGCACTGTAGACATTACTTAAGGGTCTTTGCAGCGTTCTTTCGGTCCCTAGCCGCAACCTCTTTCATTCCTTTTACTGTACCTTCGTTCATATTCTCTTAACTCCATCTGACTTCCACCCTCTCCAACAATTGTTTCTTAATGCAAATGCGAGGTTTTTCTCCTTGTACACCTTTCAAACCTCCTTAGTGTCAAGTTCTGTTTTCAACAGTGAATGACCTCATAGGTACCAGCGCATGGCCTTTGGCCTAAATACTATATTCTGTTCTATTCTATACTATATTCTTGGGAGCGTGTGTTGGTGTGGTGGGTAGTGTTGAGTAAGTGGCCTGTATTTGAATTTTTTTGGGAGTGGGTTTCTTAGAATGTTTTTGGGGAGAATTTTGGGGGATGATATTTTGTGGGTGGGGAGGTTGGGAGGGAGAGATCTTTGAATGTTAATTGGTAGGGAAACCATTGATGTTGGTAGGGGAAATAGGCACTCCTTGGGAGGGATGGGTGAGGGACCATTGAATGTAATTTGGACAGGAACACTTTTAAACATTTACACGGGTGAAATGTTTTGATTTATAACCATATTGGTGGGAGGGACATTTGAACCACCTTGGAGGTAGGTTTGAGAACTTCCGAAGGAAATTTTTTTTTTTTTTTTGTTTATGATGAAATTCTAAGAGTGCCTTTGGATGGTTTTTATTAAATATGGTTCAAGGAAAACTTTGGAATACATTAGAGAGGATATTTAGGTGTATTGGATAGGAATGAGAATATTTATTTGAAAGGAAACTTGAAAACAATGGGAAAGATCACCTAGGGATGAAAATTTGTAAACTTGGCTTAGGAGGGAGGTTCTTGAAAGGTTTTGCAGGATAAATCTTTGTTTAATTTGTCAGTGAAACTTGATATGTCTTAGTAGGAAGACATTGGAATGAGTTGTGAGGCAAAAGGAAATGCTTTCAGAGAGGAAGGGAACTCTTTGATTGTCTTGTGAAGGAAAAGTTTGATTGTAAATCCTTGAACTCCTTCAGGGGACAGGTCTTTGACTGGCCTAAGAAGGAAATCTTTGTTGTGGCTGGGAGGAAAAATCAGATCCTTTACAGTAGAGGCTGGTTTGGTGGTGATTAACTGCTGGGCTGTGTAGGGTATGGCAATGATGAGATCTCTGTTCAGTATTCATGTCATCATGTGTTGAAGTCTTTGACTTATTATTTTACACAGATTTCCCAGTAGAAAGAATTGGGAGCATTTTCTCGAAGTCCAGGTTTACTAGGCATATATATAATGAAGAAAATGTTTGAAAAACTTGGCTGGTTTTATGTAAGATAAAGTAAAACAACTTGTAGTGTATTCTTTAAAGTCTGCGTAAGTACATATAGTTAGAGATAGAAGAGTTCTAGAACATCATATAATGCAAGATAGTGACAAGAGGTCTGTTCAGTATTGTATATTACATCCCTTGTAGAAGTGTGTAAAATCAGGAGTTCTGATCAAACCCAGTATTTTATTGCAAAGTGATCAATCATGCATCTTTTTCAGGTCTCCAGCAATGCAAGCATTGCACCAACACCCTGTCAGGGGTTACATGACGTATATGGAGTCGGAAGACCCTGGGAGGGAAGACTCACCTCAGTGCTTCAGTCAAATGAAATATGGACTAATTAAGCAACAAGTGAGTATTCTGAGGGCACTTGCCACTGCCTGTTTTAATGTTAGTTTTTTTTTTTTTAATGAGCATCTTCCAAGTACAGTTCTAGAGTGTTCTGTAAGTATGACAATTATTGCAGTTTCAGTAAGTTAGTTTCATATTCAGTATATTATTTTGGGAAATTTCACTGTACAAGATTATGTTGCACCTAGGGAGGTCACTTATCAGTATACACTATTTTGGGAAATTTCACTGTACAAAGATTATGTTGCACCAAGGCAGGTCACTTAACAGTATACATTATTTTGGGAAATTTCACTGTACAAGGATTTGTCGAACCTAGGCAGGTCACTTATATTTTTAAGAAATGTTGGAATTTTAGAGAGCCAAGGTTAGGTAAAGTTATGTAACTGGTATGTGACTGAGTTGGCCCATGAGGATCTTGGTAAGTTCTAATATTAGTAGTAAAGTTAGTTATTTTGATGCCCAAAATATCCAGAATTTTTAAGAAATGAATGAAGATAAAGACCTCATATAGTTTTGAGTGAAAAATTACCAATTTATTTTATTGTAAGTTCCAAGTTTGTAAGTAGGCACAGGGGAATGAAGTTTGAATTTTGTGTTTGGTATCTTATAATATTGCTTGAGATTATTGCTGTTTTGAAGTGTTTTTGTGGGAGATACTTTGAGTAAAGTTTCAGCTTGAAGTTGAAAATGAGAAAACTTGGAACCTGTGTTGGTTTGTTGGGCCAGTGTTGAGTAAGAGGCCTGTATTTGTATTTATTTTGGGGTGGGTTTCCTAGAAGATTTTGAGAGTATAAGTATTGGAATACTTAGAGGAGGAATATTTTTCTTTTTGGGGTTTGGGGCAGGTGTTGTGTTCAGTTTGTGGGAAAGATCTTTGAATAAGAATTGGCTGGGAAATCATTGATGTGGGTGGGGAAATTTGAACTTCTTTGGGAGGAGGGAAGGAAGCCTTTGAATATAATGTGAGAGGGAACTCTTTCAACTTGTTCAGACTGGACAGCTTCCTTGTGCCCTTTCAGTAATCCCCCCCTTCAAGAGGCACCACTATTACTTCACCCTTCTAAATGATTAATGTCTGATATGACAAGACATTTTTCTGATGCCCAGGAATCAAGAAGAAAAGGAATTAGCGTATATACGGACTTGATAGAATCTTGAGCAAAAAGCTCCTAAGGCAAGACTTTGGAAAAGGCTTCCTTTCAAATCTAAAGCTTGTGAAGGGAAAACGTCATGAAAGTGTGTGGGAAAAATTATGACAATTTTTGTTTCTAGTCTAAATGGTATATATACAGTTTACATGATTGTGGGTGTTGTTACCATGTTTTAAATAATTGGAAAGTGAATGGGTTTGTATAATTAATGTAATGTATTTAAAACCTCAAGTGTATGAGAGTATAAGTAGGCACATGGGAGTGAGGTTTAAATATTGCACATTTGGTGTTTTATGGTAGTGAGTAAATTATATTCTAACAATTTTATGTAGAGTAATTAGTGTAAATTTACGTGACGTAACTTTAAAGGTGAAATAATAGTTGTTTTCGCCCCTGTAAAGATTCTTTAAACCTGCAATTCTTGTCAGTTTGTATGTCTTTTTCCCATTTTGGTAAAACTATGAGAGTCATGCTGCCTTTAGACAATACTGTGTGATTGTCAGCAGAAGCAACAAAATTTGTGGCCTTCAGTACTTTCCAGATACTGTATTATTATCATTACTCTTTATATGCTACCATCTTATATAGATGTGATACATTTTTAGATAAAGCTCTTAAATTGAATGTTGCAGTATAAAGCACAGGTTCGTTTAGGTCAGGAATGATGCAGAATTGCTGTTAGCTGTCAGATGTCTAGGAAATACTCAAGTAAAGACTGTAATATAGGGTCTTTGATATATACATAGAGACTTTGTTACTTATATAACAGAAAGCCAGACCCCAAAGTGTCTGTTAAGCTGAGGTGATACTCTAATGAGATTGGCCTTGTGTTTGGCGCAGAGAGGAATCTCAAGTACGTTAGTAGTAATGGGCTTTTGGCAAGCATTCCTCCTGTTAATGTTTTAAGTACTTAATTTCTTTAGATGAGCATCCATGGTTTGCTCTCCTGTTGATAAAGGCTTTGGTGTTGCAGAGGTTTCTTTCAGAATTGCATTCCTTCAGGTATTTAAGGATTATCCAGCCGGTTCAGATGTTCTTGAAGTAGTTTTGAGTGGCTCTCGAAATGAATCGCCTGCAGTTAACAACAACATTATTGGAGAATCTTTTGTGTAATTATATACAATTCACCTGAAAAAGAAGGATATCCATCTGTTTTTAATATTAGACAAGCATTTATATATAAAATGCTTACTACTTGTTTTTGGTGGTTTAAAAAAAATTGCACTGCCTTAACAGTCACATCATTTTTGTGCACAATATTTGAATGCACTGTTTTTTCACAGAGAAGCTTCTTTTGTAGCTAACAAGGGTTCATCTTTTCAGACATGTATTCTACCTTCAGATGTTTTGGACCAGCTTGCCCTGGGCGAAGTCCAAATGTATCCTTCAAGAGCAGTCGGGGGCAATTGAAACCAAAAGAAATCGAGCTTTAAAAGTATGTGTTAAGTTCGTCTGGTTTGACTGGTTCCTGCTATGTTGTTCTTGTTGGTTTTGCTGCCATTTTAGATGTGGTACATTTTTAAATAGATTTCTTGAATGAAAGAACAGCTTTGTTTAGGTTAGGACCTGTGGAATTGCTGTTAGCAGTGAGATATCTAGGGAATATTCAAGTGCAGGCTATAAAGTTTTTTTTTTTTTTTTTTTTTTTTTTTTGCTTAATAGCCTGTTACTTATGGGAAAGCCAGGCCTCCAGAGCATCTGTTGAGATGAGGTGCTATTTGAGTTTAGTGTACCAGGTGGAGCTTGGTGTGTTATTGGTTGTTTTAGTGAAACTTTGAATCAAGGTGATCAGATAATTGCAAGAAAAAAATTATATATGTCAGTTACATGGATTAGCTACTTTTGTGTGTGTGTGTGTGTGTGTGTGGAACAGTCTCATCTGTGAATTAACAGAAATTCTATTTCGATGTACCCCGTAGGGGGCTAGCCAATGTGTTTCTGAATTTAGTAAGGATTGTTAAAAGTACTGGAATTGTTAGAAAGGTACACACATTTAGGCTGGCTCATATTCTTCATTTTTATGAATTTAGTTTTTTCTAATTAGCTCTTCTTGATGTCGTTGTTATATGAATGAGATAGTTTCCTGTAACTACACACTCAAAGAACTTGAGTAGTTGCTTGTTTTTATTTTTGAATTGGATGAGGTGTGAGAGCTATATGCAAGGTATTAAAAAAAACATTTTTTATATTCACTGAATTTGAGGAATATTGGTTTTATATTCTATTCCCTCATTTATTTATTTGTCACTTTTCCAAGAAGTTTTTTTTTATAGTTTTTAATTTCCTCCCAACCAATTTGTTTTGAAGATTTTCCAAGAGAGGAGTATATATATGATAAGTACAGTTGGTGATAAAAATTGCTTTAAAAACTGAGTTGATTTTATGTACAATAAAGTAAAACAAAATTCCATTTGGTAATAGGCACTTGTAGCCTTTTTTTTTTTTTTTTTTTGCTCTGGGTAAGAACATAGATAGTCCTTACAGGACGCCAACTAATGCAGGACAATAATAAGATGCCTTCTCAATTTTGCATGGGACATCCCCTTGCAGAATTGTGTAAAAAGAGAAGTGCTGACAAAACCCAATATATGATAGCAGGATGACTAAATTGTACTTACTTTTCTCAGATTATCAGCAGTGCTGTATGCATGTCAACAAGAAGTCTTCATTACTGTATTAGCAAGACATCAAAAGGTTTGTATCAGTTAACTTTTAGTTTTTATTCTCTGTGCCTTTTAGTGTAGCAAGTCAGTTCCTTTTATATTACCCTTATTTTTGTTTTGTAGGCTGCACATTTTACTGCTCTGAACAACTTCAGTGTGTGCGCTCTTCTTATACAGTAGTGTAATCAAGTCTCCACTTACGAGAAATGAAGCTGCCCTCAGCCTCAGTCCGGACATGGACCGGATCAGTGAATGGGTGTGAGGCTGAACTCGAGTAAAACAAAAACACTTGATTAGGAGATCTAGTGCAGATTTCCCACTCCATCATCCCCTTCAGGTGGATTGGACTTTGCTGAAAGAGTCTGAAGCTTTAAGTATTCTAGGTGTAACTTTTGACTCACATCTAACTTTTGAGAAGCATCAATTGAAAGTTTCAGCAAATGCTGTATGAAAGTTAAGTATCGTTTGTAAGGCCTCATATATTTATAACTGATAAAATCAATGCAACCTGTTTTAGGTCATTTGTGCTTTCTTTACTAGAATACTGAGGAGGGGTAGTGCCATCAGTGCACCCGTTTGGTGTACTGTAGGCATTACTTAAAGTTCTTTGCTGTGTGCCTTCAGCCCCCAGCTGCAACCCCTTTTACTGTACCTCCTTTCATATTCGTTTTCTTCCGTCTTACTTTCCATCCTCTCCTAACAATTTACTCCTGTTACACCTTTCAAACTTTTGCTGTCAATTTCCCCTTCAGTGCTGAATGACCTCATAGGTCCCAGGGCTTGGCCTTGTACCTAAATTCTATATTCAGTTATATTCTGTTTCCTAATATTAGCAGTTATGACCTGGACCAGTGACGGATGGTCTCTTGTTTGTCACTTTTTATTGATCTCTGATTCTCTTTAACTGCTTACAGCAACCAGATTCGCTGAACAGCAGCAACAATATGTGGTAAATGTGCCTCGCTGTTGAACTTCTCAGTTCCAGAGGGCCTTTATTCCTCACATCCGTTGGACTGTGGAGCAGTCTCCCAGAGGATGTCATACAATTGGGATGTGAAAAGTTCAAGCGAAGATTTTTTCATTACTTCATATTTTTCATCAGTTTCTTACGTTTTGTGTAACTTGCCTCTCTGTGCAGGGTGGTTTCCCTTTGGAGCCATCTCTTTGTAAGGGATTTCAGCCGAAGATTTAAACAAAGCTGAAACCAGAAGCCTGTTTGTCAGCAGTGATAGGAATATATATGATTGCAGTAGTACTGCAGGTGATGAAGAAATATGTATTTGTTTTGTGCATGATAGAGAGAAATCTAAAGTGGTAGTAAGCACTGGTAACAACAAATCCTGGTCTATGTACGAACAAAAGCTGAGACCCATTCTTATAGAAAGTCACTGTGGGCAGGACAGACACTGATGTGAATCGTAAAACACTTACCTACAAGCTAAGATTATTGGGTATTGGTGGATCTCTTAATTATTTTAAATGAATTTTAACTAGACTCAGGCGTACCCCATCTTTCCGTCTACAGGGAAGAACTAAGCTTAAGGTACATATCCAAACCCTTAACCTCTGACAGCAATCCAAATTATAAGTATGTGAAAGCCCCAGTAGATCGGGCAGCAAATACTCGTAGACACCGACTACCCAAACCTCTGGAGGTAAGACTTGAAAGAGAAAGTTCTGAATCTCCACCATGGTGCAAATCACCTATTGATATATGCCCAGTTGTTGGAGGGAAAAAATATATTTCCAATGAAGAAGTTAGAAGGGAATTTGTATGGCATTCCCTCCAACAAAGAGGACAGAGCATATTTACTGATGGCTCAAAGTCGGAGGATGGAGTTGGCTGCGCAGCAGTAGCAGGAAATTATGTAATCAAGAAGAAATTAGCCCTTTCATGTTCGATATTCATGGCTGAATTATATGCTGTTCTTGAAGCTGTAAAATATGTTTTTAATAAGGGAAAGAATGATGAAAGTTTTATCATATATTCTGACTCGAGTAGTCTTTCATCGTCAATAAAGCAGACGATTCCCTTCCATCACCTAGCACAAGAAGTACAGGAATGGCTTGGCCCTCCTGTACTTCGCAAGCGTATCGGGTGAGCTGTTTTGTTGGATAACTGCTCGTGTGGGTATAGGTGGGAATGAGAGTCGATAACGTAGCTACAGAAGCGATAAGATTACAAATTCAGGCACTCATAAACCTCCCATACTCTGATTTTAAAAAATTATTCACATGCATATAAGTAGAAAGTGGCAAATTTGTTAGGAAAACATAATT
The DNA here is from genome assembly GCA_039081455.1 of Macrobrachium rosenbergii. Classification (NCBI taxonomy): domain Eukaryota; kingdom Metazoa; phylum Arthropoda; class Malacostraca; order Decapoda; family Palaemonidae; genus Macrobrachium; species Macrobrachium rosenbergii. The sequence continues at coordinate 18,519 of JANJGK010006849.1, forward strand.
GGTAATATGAAGTGAAGAGATGGCAGTCGTCCGATCATGCAGATTGGAGGATTAGCTTTATTTTAACAAGGCTGCATATAGGAGACATGAATGCTATGCAGAGATACTTAATACAAAGTGGAGAAGGGAGACAGGCCCCAATTTGTAGTTCCTGTCGAGAAGTTTTAAAAGTAAAACATTTATTAATTGATTGCCCAGATTTTACCCAAGAAAGGATAGCTACCTCGCACTACGGCAGTTTCATGATTGGGGTACTTGATAATAATTAAGATATCAGTAAACTAATGGTCTTTTCAAAGAAAATGAAGTTTTATTTCAGAATTTAACTTGTATCAGATTTTACAGATTTGTTTAATTCGTATTAAAGGCTATATATTTTTTCGGTACATTTTTTATCTTAAATTTATAGTTATAATGAATTTATCTTAATTTATAGTTATAATGAATTTTTACAAAAATCTAACTTTAACTAAATTGAAGTTAGATTTTGAGCGCTGAATGGCCATAGTTGCCCCAGTGCTTGGCATGTGTGCCTAAAATCCATAAATTAATCCATCTTTTTTATCAAGGCATTTAAAAAAAAATCAAGTTGGAGCAACAATGTTGCAAGTGTTTTAAGTGTAACCTTGTATGTCTTAGCAATCAGTGGGGTTTCCAAAATAATTCCCCCAGATAAAACTTGTACCATTTATATTGATGACCTTTCGATATCCTTTGCAGCAACAAGGATGGCAGTGGCTGAACGCTGCCTTCAGCTCTGCATTGATGATAAAGGATAGTGGGCTGAGATGAATGGTTTTTAGATTCTGCTAGTAAAACGATTACCGTGCAGTTTTACCGTATCAGAGGATTCCATCCTCATCCGGATTTGTTCATACATGGGCAGAGAATTCCGTGTGTTGGTGAAACAAGGTTTCTTGGGTTGAGTTTTGATAGCAAGCCGACCTGGATTCCACATCTGAAGTATATTGAGACAAAATGCTTGAAAGCAATGAATGCTGAAGGTTCTGTCTCACACTTCGTGGGCTGCTGACCGAACTCAGATGTTGAGATTATATTAAGGCTTGGTCTTTCAAAATTAACGTATGGGTGTGAATTGTACACTTCTGCAAAGCCAGATAGCCTTAAAATGCTCAATTCAATTCATCATGGAGGAGTAAGGTTGTGTACAAGAGCATTTAAATCATCTCCCACCGAGAGCATGCTGGTGAGATGCCTCTGGATCTTCATTACTTAAGCTTAGCTCCTTGCAGCATACTTTCGGTCCCTAGCTGCAACCCTTTTCATTCCTTTTACTGTACCTCCTTTCATATTCTCTTTCTTCCATCTTACTTTCCACCCTCTCCTAACAATTGATTCATAGTGCAACTGCGAGGTTTTCCTCCTGTTATACCTTTCAAACCTTTTACCATCAATTTCCGTTTCAGTGCTGAATTAATATATACCTGGTCTTAAAGAAGTGGCAGAGATGTTTGGGATGAATTTTGCCAAAGTAACTAATGCAACACAATACTCATGAGGGTCAGCAAATTCGAAATTCCACAATAGTTCCAGCTCTGTCCAGTAATACAGGGGCTTTCAATATACCTCTGGAATATTGAGGCATCTTCCAGACCACCAAGGCAAGAACCCAAAACTAACTTAAGAGTTACAGGTCAGCAGCTATTACAGGCTGTGTATGTCAGCCTTTTGAAAGGATGGTGAATAACAACAGATTGATCTGGTGTCTGGAAACGAAGAATCTGTTATCTAATAAGTAATTTGGCTTTGAAAGTACAGAAGTACTGTAGACCAACTATTGATGTATCTAAAGAGATCCAAAATGCTTTTGGAATGTTTTTTTAAAGCAGTTGGCTTCATGAGGGCATTGGAGACAATATGTCATAATTCATAAAGGGTTTCTTGTCAGATCCCTACCAAAAAGTTGGCGTAGGATCAGCAGTTTCCTCTTCCTATTTACATGGAGAAGGTGTCACACAAGGTAGCTTGCTAAGTGTTACTCTATTTGTAATAACAGTCAACAGTTTCATGGTTGGGTGTTGAAGGAATGAGGGGCTTGGTGCGGACCTCTGAGCAGTGAGCAACCGAATGCCCCCTCCAATCTCAGGTTGTGAGGAGTCAGGAGTGAAACTAGAAGGAGAATATTCTTTACAAATTAAAAGGCGTCCACCGTTACAAGAAGCATTCATCACAAATGCCAGTTTTCCATTTTATCAAAGAAAATGGAAGTCCAATCTTTCCTCTTTCGAATGGTATAAGCAAAAGTTGCATGTGGCAATTACAAGTAGGTTTAGTTTTTGGTTGAAAAAGAGTAGGATTTTCAGCCCAACAGAAATCTGCTCCTTCACAGCCCAGCCAGAACTGCTACAACACCCATTCACCACTCAGCTGCTGCCAACCTATGGTCTCCAATACTATAATTTCTTTCATTCATATTACTTTTGTTAAGGTTTTTTATATTAGTTTGCTTTTGTTTTGTTTGAATAAAACATAATAAAGCTATTATGGATAAAAAACTAATTTAGGGAAAAACCTAATAATAAAGAGAACGTGTTTGTAATACTCATTGGGAGAGTTGGCTGCCCTTGCTGATGTAAACAAACCTTAGTCAGGTGAACCAACAGTGCTCAATGAAAACACAAACTGCTATCGCCATTATTATAGTATTTTAAGCGTTTATTGATACTATTAATAGTGTTCTAGTGATTAAAACTTATCATACAACTATCGGTAAAAATAAAACATCAAAAAGAACGAAAACAAAATAAATAATGTTATGAAGCATGTTGGCAACCTTGTTCAGTCTATTTGGCGATTTTTTGAATGTGGATGGTCTTGTGTTGCTCTAGTCTTTTTGCTTATTTTGCCGTAATTTTGGGCTATTTTAACACAAATATGCATTCAGATGAAAGTAAATACAGTGAATCACCGTGTGCATCAACCTCAAATGCAGGTGTGCAGCTTAAAGTTGGTTTTTATAACCGTAAAGCAGTGCCAAAGCAGTCAGTCACATTGGCAAAAGTTGCTGCAGGAAAAAGCTGCAGAAGACGACGTTTTTTCGGATGTTTCTGTGGATGATACTATGCATGCATTACTATCTTGTAATCCCCATTATGATGTTGATGTTATGAAAATTGCGAATTATGTTTTTCTACTCTTAATCTGTTGTTTGTGCAACATTACTTTCGTTGCAAACAAGCAAGCTTACTTGGTTGCTTGCTTACAAAGTTACTGTTACTTTAATCTCTTGTGGGCTTCTCTCTTCCATAGACTACATACTTTCAGTCTGGTGATTTTTTGGAACCTGACGTATGTTGCAAGCAAGCAAGCTTGTTTCATTGCTTGCTTGCAAAGTTACTGTTACTTTATTCTCTTGTAGCATTCTGTGTATTCTAAAACAACAATAATTATAAAATTTTGAAAATTGGTTATTTTTTGCAACATGACGTATGTTGCAAGCTTGCAAGAAAGCAAGCTAGCATTCTGATTTGGTTGCTTGCTTTCAGAAAAAATGTATTTTTGTCTCTTGTATGGTATATTCCTTCTATAACAATAACAATAGGAACAAATTACTGTTTTTGTAATAATTTGTTTTTGCTGCAAGCATGCAATCATGCACTTGCTTGCATGTTTATTTGTATGGATTATAAACATTATTATTTAATTCATCATTTCACGCCATTTAAGTGGTTTATTTTTATTTTTAATGGGATTAATTATGAAATTTTGGTTGATAAAGGTTACTTGCAATTGCAGAAAATTGCGAGCTATCTTCAATAAGCAGATTTTTTTCACCAGTGCCAAGCAATTCCTCATGTCATAAGCTTTCATCACACAAAAAATTACTCCTTTATCTCAAAAACTCGGCAAAATATAACTTTTTGAATATTGGTAAACTTTAATCTTTATTTACTCATTTTTTTTAAAAAGTGGCAAAAGTAGGCTGTAGCGGTGGACGCCTTTATGTGCTCTTAACTCACCATGTTCAAAAGTGCAATGAGCTCTAGTTAAAGTTAAAGAATAAAATCAGTTTTAAAGGGCGCATATCACGGTCATAGTTAATTCTGACGTTGGTGTCGAGAAATCTGTCAAAACTGAGTTATTTTGACGCATCGATGTTTTCCTCACCATGGGAACATCATGGGAAGTGATGTTAACACTTGCTGTGTTAATATCACAAATACCCAGTTTAAATTAAGTTCCTCTATTTCAGGTAATGTTTAAGTGTCTACTGAATAATCACCACGATTTGACAATAGACTTGACTGTTAGTCAACTGTTGTGGGTAGCCTAAACTATCCGTACTACATAAAAATGTGTGGCATTTAGTCAAACATGAGAGGGCCTCGATGAGGTCATCCGAACCATACTAGGGGGTGAAACTATTCGTCAGTCTCTCTCTCTCTCTCTCTCTCTCTCTCTCTCTCTCTCTCTCTCTCTCTCTCTCTCTCTCTTTATTTGCCTTTGTGGATGTTACTCAGTCCCCTCCCGAGACGCATAGAGAGAGAGAGAGAGAGAGAGAGAGAGAGAGAGAGAGAGAGAGAGAGAGAGAGAGAGAGAGAATGATTAAAATCAAGCCGTATAACCTCTCAGACTTAGCACTCGGTATCAATTGAAACAAAGATTTGGTTTGGGGTGAAGGTGCGAGCCCCGTGCCTTAATCAGCATTTGCTGCAATCCACCAACAGTTGTAATTTACTGATGACGTCCACAGAAGCACAGAAGCAGGACTTTTCTGGAAAAGGACCTGCTGCATGTTACACCCCCGTAAGAGGGGAGTTTCCGTCAGGGCCTCTCATGCTGCATCCCCTTTCGTTCCTTTTACTGTACCTCTTTTCATGTTCTCTTTCTTCCATCTTACTTTCCACCCTCTCCTAACAACTGAATCATGGTATAACTGCTTTGAGGTTTTCCTCCTGTTGCACCTTTCACATTTTTACTGTCAATTTTCGTCTCAGCGCTGAATGACCTCACTGGTCCCAGTGCTTGGCCTTTGGGCTATAGATTAAATTCAGTTCAAATGTCACATTCCCATGGGATCAATTGCGGTTCTGTTTCCTTTGTAAAACTCTTGTTTATGCACTTTCATCAGAAATTTCAAATTAGACAATTTTAAAGGAGGTTTTTCGATTTTGTCAAAATTTCAAACATGGGTTTGAGACAATATTTGTCCCGTAGGCGTTGTTGCAGGTTCATTTTATTCGTCCACATATTGAAAAATGTCTGGCTTTTAATTACAGTAAGTCCACCTGCCAAAAAAGTTGACTTTCTCGCTCGAGGCGAGGTGGGGGTTAATTTGAGTGCTGATGAAGAAAATAATTTGATGCTTGAGAAAATTCCTACTTCTTTGGTATTATTTCCATAGTAAGTGTTTCTGAGCAATGACCAAGGGCGCTCGTGACAAATGAAGGTGAATGTCATTTTTATTTTTGTGTTATCTTTGCCGTGTACGAGGTAAGTCAATATGAATTCAATATTATTGTACGAAGCCATTTACTGGAAAAAAAAAAATATATATATATATAGTCTATAAGTAAGGATAGTTTGAAAGGAATGTCCGCTGCTTGTGCTGAAGGTATATCTGTACATTACGATGTTTTTAGCATCATTACATCAGCTTGTAGTTCATGTAGGCCTGAGAGAACGTGGGAAAACGAGAGATTTTTCGTTAGCGGCAATATTACGTATCGAAATTAAATGTTGCAATATTGTGATTGACTCCAGAACTGTAGTGTGTTCTGTGACTACGTACCTTTAATATTTAGTAAGAATTTTATCGTATTGATATCACTTATTTAAAGGGAATATTCTATGACCTAAATATAAATGGAATTTTAAACTCGGCTACAAGCGGGTCTGCGTCCAGGTAATGCCAGGTATTTGTTGAAATGGTTCATTGCACCCTTGCCTTCAGGTTTTAGCCTTCGAAGGGAAATTGAATAAGTAGTCCTCCTCCGTCTGGGACGATGCGATTTAATCGACAGAATCTCGTGTATCTGCCATGATTTGAAGTTCCTATTGTAGCTGATTTTATTAAGGAAGAACTCCCTATATTTCTTGGCAGTTTGGTAATGAGCATGGAGGTATATTTTGCGATTATTATTGCAGTTAAAGGTTTACCAGGAAAAATATTGTGGAATTTTGCTATGGGTGATTAAAAAGAAAGGTCAGTTGCTGACGATAATATGTATATATATGTAAATTAGTGGTTTAAGTACCCTTATAGCACACTGTGATAACTGTAAATCTGGTGTTGGGTTTATGCCTGCTGAGGGTGGGGGACGTAGTTATAGAAGAATATATATCATTAAAACGTGTGTTTTATTATTCTGGGTTACTGATAAGTCGGGTATAAGGTGATCAGAAAGGTGCTCCCATTTTACAAAGAGCTTCGAAACTGGAAAAAGTAGGCTCTTTATTATAATTTTACTCTCTCTCTCTCTCTCTCTCTCTCTCTCTCTCTCTCTCTCTCTCTCTCTCTCTCTCTCTCTCTCTCTCTCTCTCTCTCTCAGTGACAGTGAACAATTGCACGATATTTGTCATCAGATTTTATTCCAAGGTTCTTTTCAAGTATTTACAGGAGAATGACTGTCATGGTTTAACCTATATGATCTACTGTCATTTCAGTAGGTTTCAGTTCAATGCCACATCTATTCGTTACGGTTGTATTTGATGTGGTCTGAAGGGTAAGTCATTTCAACCTATACGTCAAACGACTTCCCCTGAAGGGAGGACAATATCCTATCTCAGTGTGATTGCCAAATATGGTGGTGGTGGTTCCTACGGCCGTTCAGTTAGAGCAGGTAACCCAAGGTAAAAGGAGTTAAAATTGATTTGGTTTTAGTCTGCTGCGTTTCGCCGTATTTGTGACCTTCCCTGACGAAAGATAGTACTGAAAGTACTTTTATATGGGCATACAGGGCTAAGCTAATGCATCACCTCTGCATCGTGGCCTTATGTCATTAAATGTTTGAGGGGCACTGGCTCACTCTTCGGGTAAAGCTGCCCATCTTAACTGAGCTACGTATTCAGTCAAGCATCAGATATATAATTAAATGATTTTTTTATCAATTTGCACGTGAAAGCTCCAGTGCATTGATTTTTCGCATATTTTCCAAGTTTTGGTGTTCTAACGGTGACGTAATCACAGTTGGTAATAAGCCTCTGTTATTCAGTCAACCAGAGGGTCGGTTATTTTTTGGACAAGAAATATCGTGGACGGCGCTGACTGTGTCCAAGATTGTTACAGGCGCCGGAACTTCAGTGGATTCTCAGCTCTATTTCTGGGATGTTTCCTGATGTTTGGGACGTTATTGTGAAAAAGGTACAGTATCTTTTGTTGTGATCTGGGTCCATCCACCGAGCAAGGTTGCTGGTTTCAGACTAGAATAATAAATTTATGAAGGTGTTAAATCACCAGGTTGAAAGCTGCCCAGAGAAATGGTTATATGGTCGACCGTTCCCAGTAGAGGAGCTGGAGGTATTTCTAAGTAATAGATACACGGCGGGTATTTAGCAAGAAATGGCAGTTCTTATAGTATTCTGGTGCTTATTTACAATTTGACGTTATTTTTGGGGGGTCGGCTGTTATTAACCTGTAATTAACCTATGAAGTCCACCCAACAAGGGGTTTCATACGCGATCTTCACAAGACAGAGCACGGCTACGTCTGTTTCGAACGGTTCATATCCCGTCGGCAAGTGCAATACCTTGGAAACTGGTTTTTTTTCTACACTTTGAGACTTCTGAAACTGGCGATGCATTCGTTTGTTGTCGGCCAAATGGGATGTCCCTTCCCCGTGTTTAGTAATGACCCGGCGGGGGGTACCCATACGTCAACAAGTTATTGCACTTGCCGGCCGGGATATGAGACGTTCGAAACAGACGTAGCCGTGCTCTGTCTTGTGAAGATCGCGTATGGAAACCCCTTGTTGGATGGACTTCAGGGGTTAATTACAGGTTAATTATAGCCGACCCCCCCCCAAAATAACGTTAAATTGTAATTAAGCAACCAAAATACTATAAGAAACTGCCATATCTCGCTAAATACCAGCCATGTATCTATTACTAACAGTAGATCTGCAATATTTCTTGCAAGAGGGCGATCCGAGTGCCTAGGCAGTAGGATGAAAGCCCTGGGTTTTGCTTTATAACTGTACAGGACCTCTTATAGGTCCTTGTCTAGTGCAACAAGAAGTATATATTATGAGATATCACTGTCGGTTCTCGAGTGATGATGAAAACTGATATTATTTTCCCACCTGTCGTTGAAATAGAACTTATGATATTCATTATACGCGGACGGTAGGATAGATGATTATTTCATTATGGGTGTTCCTATTGTATCTTAACTGAAATGTTGAAGGGTTTTTGTCATAATTTTTGACAACCGAAGATCTCGGTTGCAACGGTTTTCATTGGAAACCCTTTCTACAAGGCCATAGCGCCTAGTGAAGGCGATTACCGGGTATATTGTAGGGTTCCTCGAGAGGGAAGAATAGAGAATATCCTTCCAAGTCTTTCATGCTGGCCATTCTTGCTATTCTTAACAGTTGAAGGGCTAACACATTCTCGTTTCAATGACACTCTCACGTGGCACTTTAATGCCTAACTAACATATTCTCGTTTCAGTAACACTGTCGGGTAACGTATCAGTCACATGAGTAAGTGAGCGGAACACGATACTGCATGACACAATCCACGGAATGAATAGCTCTAGCACATATTCTGTCATTCAAAGACATTGCCAAAGAATATCAGTAGTTTATGGACACAAGAATTACATTGATATTTGCATGTAGTTAAATTAAGCCTTCCCCCCCCCCCACCCCACACTCTCCTCCTCCCCTGACTGAAATTCTGCCTAGGCCTGTATGTATACTGTAGCTTTGTTATTGCAATGCCGAGAAGTCGAATCTCAGACGTGAAATAGCGCCGGAAGCAACGACGACTGTTTACAAAAACTATCTAAAATGAAAATGCTTTAAATGAAAGCAATATGAATGGTGAAGTTACGGGTGTCATTCCTTGTTCAAGCTTGAAAGCCAGATTTCAACTAAGGAAGGAGGTAGTGCTCAATGTTTGTGCTGAGTACAATATGATCATCAATGTTCTTCCTTAATTAAATGCTTTTGTTTCTATCTATTTTAGCAGCCAGCTACCAGAAGTAGTTGACATTCAAAGTAAAGCATATTGGTGTCATGATTCTCGTTCAGTTCGTCTCTTGTCGCCAGAACGAGTTTGTTTTTGAATGGACCCTGACTGTCAGACGTGTTCAGATCTAAATGGATTCTATCCATTTCTAGTTTTCTGTAGAAGGAAACTGTTGTGTCGGCATTGTCCTGTCCGTCCGCACTTTTTCTGTCCGCCCTCAGATCTTGAAAACCACTGAGGCTAGAGGGCTGCAAATTGTTATGTTGATCATTCTCCCCCAGTCATCAAACATACAAATTGCAGCTCTCTAGCCTCAGTGGTTTTTATTTTATTTAAGGTTAAAGTTAGCCATAACCGTGCTTCTGCAACGCTATATCATAGGGCACCATCGGGCCGTGATTAAAGTTTCATGGGCCGCGACTCATACAGCATTATACGTGACCACCGAAAGATAGATCTATTTTCCGTGGCCTTGATTATATGATGTACAGAAAACGCGATTGCGCCGAAGACACTTCGGTTCGGCGCAATTTTTACTTGTTTTTTTTTGCGCAAACGATGTACATTGTCGTTCAGAAGACCACCCATTCCCCTCCTCCCGCTCCCCCTCCCCCTCCCCCTCCAAAGTGCGCCGCCTCCCCTCGCACGAGAATGAAGTTCGATTGATTTGAAGGGCGTGGGTGGGACAGGAGACGAGACGAAATTAATGAATGACTAAGTCTCTTTACGTCAGCGAGGACAAAGTTTGAGTCACAACAATGTGTCATGTCCACATTCTCTCTCTCTCTCTCTCTCTCTGGTTCTGGGGAGGCTGCTTCCATGACAATTCGTGGGTCATCCATGAAGAAGCTGCGAAATTTGTTCAGTGTTCTTTGTATTCTTATTTCCGTTTTCGTCCATTCATGGGCCAGCCATGTCTTTGGTGCCTCCCAAGTTTGCAAGCTCATTTTTCATTACCCATTTATCTGTTCCCGAGTTTATTTAGTCCCTTTTATTCATTTCCCACAGCGTTGGGTTTAACACAGAGAACCTTTGAAGAAAGCTAGCCTCATCCAGTTAATTGGTTATATACATTTAGTTTTTTTCATTTTACTCTCCCCCGTAGGGAGGCAGTGCCGTCGCATTACTTAAGGTTCTTTGCAGCGTGCCTTCGGCCCCTAGCTCCAACCCCTTTCGTTCCTTTTGCTGTACCTCCTTTCATATTCTCTTTCTTCCATCTTACTTTCCACCCTCTTCAGACAACTGATACATAGTGCAACTGCGAGGTTTTCCTCCTGTTACACCTTTCAAACCTGTACTGTCAACTTCCGCTTCAGCGCTGAATGACCTCATAGGTCCCAGTGCTTGGCCTTTGGCGTAAATTCTATATTCAAGTCAATTCAATTCCATTTTACTCTTAATGGACATTTAAAAAGAGCTGTTAACTTGGAATAAGCTAACCACTTGGATACACTGTCGTGTTACAATGTTACTCAGACATCTTCGTTTTCATAATGCCAACCTGGAATTTGTGAATTGTGTTATTTTGGGCTATCCTTGCATATAGTGGCGTCTGAGACCACTTTGTTTGGTAACTTTATTTATTGAGACTATTTTGATAATATTGAGACAGTCTCGAAGCTCCTAGGAATATTGCTAACAAACACTGCTTCCCATTTCACAACTAAATATTCTGTCTGGAGTTTGCCCTCAACTGCAATGTGTACATAAAAGTCTGTCTGTAGGTTTCTTTCTGTGTGTTGATTTCAGTAATAAAAATCGTGTTTGTCAGCCTGTAAAGTTAGGGTATTTTTTTTAGTTTCTCTATATTGTATGTTGAGTAGTTGGTAGGACTGATAGCCATCGGTGAAGTAGCAAGTCTGACTCAAGCCTGACCTCCGTAGAATGGTTGTAAAACAGGCCATTATTATTATTACAGTCACTGAACAATTCTAAAAAGAATAATTACTAAGCTTCCAGAATCACTAATAACAATAAATGGAGAGAAAATCAAAAGGTAGACGAAGATAAGTCGACGACAATCGTTCAGTCAATCAGGTCCTGACGTATTCTACGAAATGCTAGAGAGGGCCTCTCTCACCTCACTCAATTCTCGCAACAAATGCACCGCCGCCCTCTGGCGGCCCATGCCCAATGTGACAAATCTTTCAGGTTTATCCTTGAAGTGTTGCTTTGTATACTCTGCATAGGCAGGGAATCTGTGTACGTGCATGCGTATGTAAATGTGCGTGGACATATGTTCACACACATGTATATGTATATATATACTATGTGTATATAATATATATATATATATATATATATATATATATAATATATATATATATATATATATATATATATATATATATAATATATATATATATATTGTAGTTTGTTCATTTATTGATTGATAGATTTTTCTAAATGTGGCACTGCTTATCCTCAAATATTCTTTTTTTTTTTTTTGAGTGCTGCTTATTATTATTTCAGCAGGACTGAATTCATTCATTCTCTTGAGGGGACAGACTGAAGACCTGCTGTTGTCACGTGAGGTCAGGAGAGGCACAGAGTCCAATTCTCGCGTTTATGAAAGTAGCTCTCGCGGAGTTATAACTCCTGAAGAAGGTCTTATGTCAGCACTCGCTTGAACAACAACAAAACAACAACAACAACAACAACACAGCAACAACAAAGGTTCTAAAGAAATGGAATGTTGTTCTTTTCGCGGGAGCATTCGGTAGGTGTTTACATTTGAGTGACTCTTCTTGGGGTTCTCCTGTTCTTCTTGGTCACTGCTGCTTCTTCTCCTTCTTCTTCTTCTTCTTCTTCTTCTTCTTCTTCTTCTTCTTCTTCTTTCTTCTTCTCTTCTTCTTCTTCTTCTTTTTCTTTTTCCTCTTCTTCTTCTTCTTCTTGAGCCTTTGTAATTCTGGTATTTCTGTCCATACTCACCGTTTTCTACCTGAAAGACACATAATTCGTGTTATTGTACTGAATGGGGAACAAGGGAAACTAGTCCCTAGTCAGTGAGTGACTGACTTAGAAAAAAACAGTCAGTGACTCCAGTTCTGACGTCTACAAATGTATCGTACTCGTTCTTCTGTCTTATAATGATCGACGTCAAGGTTTTATATTGTCATGTATCCTCTTGTGCCATATTCTATATCCCCCTGTCCTACAGACCTCTACATAAATCCCTAGTCCTATTCTGGTGTCCTCTACGTGTGCAATATCATACTTCGACATATTATCGGTTATATACCTTCAATTCTCGGTGTTCCGTTCCGTTTCACTCTTCCTCAGCCTTTTGTCATTTGTACCGCACATTACGTCTCCTCTACATATATAACTTGCATGTAGTCTTTACACTGTCTATATTATCTACCGAACGTCCGGCCCACCCTTCCGCTGTTACAAAGACCTTTTATATTTTCCTCTGGCTGCCTTGAATCTATTCGTCTCGCAAAATGAAGATGAGGAGGCTGCGTTCTTCATCTCGCAAGAAGAAGCTTCAGGTGTCGCTGAAGTTGGAGGGATGTGTTTTGTGTCTGACTGGGTGGGTCCACTCATCTGTATCTGAAGCAATTTGGCGATATCTTTGTGGTTCTCGTGATCTGAGAGAGAGAGAACGAGAGAGAGAGAGGAGGTTTCCTTATTTTTGCGGCAAAGGAAACTGGTCTTAGTTTTATGGGAATTCGCCATTATTTTGTGTTTTGTCATGTGTTGTAATGTTGTCATTTCATGCATGATTTTATTGGCCAACTCCTGAATATTCCTCGTTTGGTACTATATACCATTTCTACAGTCTGTTCTGCTCTCTTTAGTAAAGCGGAAGTTGTAATTTCATCTGTTCTGTGTAGTGAAATTTCGTGCGAGCTTTACTTCCACTGATCGTTTGTGTTGTGGATATTCTGGAACCGGGAACATTTAAGATATTGAAGAGTGCTGTTTTAGTTTAGATAAATCTCACGATTTTTATCTGGTTACCTTTTACTCCCTGGTGTAGTATTAGTCTTTGCTTGCTTTCATACTCCTTTTTACCCTCCTCATCCGAGCATACGACACGTCCAGCGCCTTCTGCGAAATGGTGTATAAATATGTCTGTGCGCATGAAAAAGTACGGGCCGTAGAGAAGATCCCTGAGGTACCCCGACAGCCCTTGGTGTATATAATGGTTTTGTCTTGCATTGGTGAATGAGGGGCATTGTCCTTGCATTGACGAGGTTGTCAATGCGTGTGGCAAATGTGTCAATTATTAGAGACTGCATGCCACGGCATCCATGCTGGATGAATCAAAACACCTTTCCTGGAAAATTCTCCAAAGGGACTGAGAAGTATTTTCCACAGGTATCAAAAGGCCGAAGGTTGTCAGTGGCTTCTAGGTCATTCACTGAAAACTGTATACTGTATGTATGGATGGCGCCAGTACAGTATAGCTAGAGAGAGAGAGTAGAGAGAGAGAGAGAGTGAGAGAGAGAGAGAGAGAAGAGAGCCAGTCATTGCTTGTATCCATCTGGTCTGGTAGCCAGGGCAAAGAAGTTTACTTTGTACATACGAGTAGTTCGTAAATCCCTTGTTTTCGTTATACTTGCCTCCTGTCTGTTGGTTATAAGTATATTACATTAATACCGTCTTCTAATATATTATCATCTTATTATTAATCTTAATTATGTGCGGTAGGTCTAATTGGCGTCTGGGGTTGCATGCCATCAACTTATCACTTTGTGACGTCATTGTCAGCGTTCGCATGAAGTCGACTCTAACTTCAACTCTCCATAAATGGCTACCATTCCTCCTTTACAACACACACACACACACACACACACACACACATATATATATATATATATATATATATATATATATTATAATATATATATATATATATATAATATATATATATATATATATATATATATATAGTTAACCAAGATTTGAATAGAGCCGTACTTGCAGTTGCTATTTTATGCTCATGACTTGAGACCAGGGGTGGTTTCTTTCGTATCTCAGCCGGGTGATCCGAGAATTCTGAGGTGAAGACGAAATCAGGTAAAGCTCTCGTCTTCAAGTCCATTTTCGCTATGGACGAATGAATCGCTTTTGCAAATTACAGTTATTTTAATAATGAAAAGTTGATCGTTTACGAGGTTCATATAAACGTAGAAATTTACGTCGTTGTTAAAAATGGTGAGAAAAAACACTCATGAATTTCATTATACAGTAATAGTTAAACTAAATGAACTGATTATTGGTGGTGTGTGGCAACATCAAGGTCATGCCCGTATGGTTACACTCACATACGCGCGTGCGCGCACACAAACACAACCTAAAAACTTGCCTCAGCTATGATCATCATATGAAATATTTGTAAAAGTCGTATCTCGTTTTCGTAATTGTAAAAGGGTAAACGAATGAATGTGTAACTGAAACATTGGTCTCATATAGACCCATAGTTACCAAAACGCCCTCTCTCTCTCTCTCTCTCTCTCTCTCTCTCTCTCTCTCTCCATCTTGGGCCTCAGTGTCTCTTTTGCTTTGAGACTTACTATGTATGTTGCTGGTGTTGCTATCGGTGTTGCCCTAAGTGTTCCAGCAGCTCTGGCCATTGCTGAGAATAGCTATCATCGCCATGAGTAGGCCTACCCGGATGTAAGTGATTGCTTCTTTTTTTTATTTAGAAGCAACTTCTTATTTTCTAACCTTAACTAGTTAATTAAACATTTCCAACCGCTCTTGTGACAAGTTTCCCAAAGTGGTGGGAAAAAATGGCGTATATTTTATTCATTGCAATAAATACAAATGAATGTTGGGTTTTTTAAAGTGCCGGGTCAGTATGAAGGATTGGTGGTGGGGTCTTTAAAAAAAATACTGCTCTCTCACTCTCTCTCTCTCTACTCACTCTCTCTCACTCTCTCACTCTCTCTCTCCTCTCTCTCTCTCTCTCGTAAACTGTATGTATATGAATTAATGCATTAAAATAATTTTTTTAGTATAGTAGACTCTCTCTCTCTCTCTCTCTCTCTCTCTCTCTCTCTCTGGTAAACTGTATACATATAGGCTAATCCATTAAATACATTTTTTTTTTATTATAGTGAACTGTTACAAGAGAGAGAGAGAGAGAGAGAGAGAGAGAGAGAGAGAGAGAGAGAGAGAGAGAGAGCCATTTGACTTCTCGACCATTAGAATGTTTGGCACATGAATGTTCATAAAATGAAAATATGAACAATATAAGTGCCTCGGCATAATATGAATCACAAAAATTATTAGAGCTCAAACATTACTTAAATCGTAAGACAGTTAATAAAACCTTTAGAGCACCTTATCACATTCTTGTGAAAATGTCGGCGCATTTCCAGATTCGTTTGTTTGTCCTCTCAGCCAATCAGGAGTCGGTTTCAACCCTCTTCGCTTGTGAAGGGAGTTGATGATGCATGGGCTCTCGTGATTGGCTGAAAGTCTAGGAGGTGTTCAGTTTCAGACTGTCGAATGACTGAGATCAGTCTAGCGCGTTTCTCCTCGTCAGCTGAATATTGTACACAAGACAAGATTATTGTTTTTTTTTTTTTTTTTGTTTTTATACAGAGTGTTTTGGTCACCTGAACGGTTTGTCATATGCCCAAAGGAAGGTGTTTGGTGTTGGCCCTTCAGAGAACTTTCCTGAGGGCTGAAGGTGCTGCTTCTCTTGGGCCTTCTGCAGGAGAAAACCGGACGGATAGATTCGGGCGCCTGACCTATGAGGTAAGGGAGATTTCCAGCAGAGGGTCAGTGGTATAAATAATCATAGCATTGATAATCATTGTCGTCTCGGTACCATGTGATACTGTAGTTACATTAAAACGGCCTTATACAGCTAGGCTCTTGCTTATATGAGCCTGTAAGTGTCTATTCACCATGTGGAACGAAAGTCAAGGATAGGATATGATTTG